>WHVY01000076.1:0-13931 GCA_022266195.1 Tetranychus cinnabarinus | reverse complement strand
GGTTAACATCCTCGATCTCGGTACACAATCGATAGTTTATCGCTTGTGGTTCTTTCACGAACCCTAACCCTAACAACTGGTGGAGATCCCTCGTTTTTTGTTACCCAGCACCAAGTTAAACAACTGGTGGAAACACTTCGCTTTTGTAGCAATCACCACACAAATTAGTGGAGATTCCTCATTTTGTTATCCAGCACTGTGTATTTTGTTAATTTACAACAATTAGTAAAGATTCCTTATACGCTAAATTGGTCAAGACTTTCACCAAAGATTGCTTAATTATTGTATTCATCATTTCAAGAAGAGCTTTTGCTCTGGTAGCTGTTGACACTGATTCCTGTTTAAACCTCAAGGTCAACTCTAAAGAATCTCATCAAAAATTCTTCAAAGCTTAAGCCTTGAAAGAAGTCATCAAAATAAGTGAACCCGATCAAACTGTAATTCATTTTTAAGTTATTTATCGTGCCCCGATAAAACAGAAACAATGGCAACGATCGAAGAATGTGTTAAGAACGAAGATAAAAAGACATTGGCTGAATTACTTGGTTTTCGATATGAAAAATACGCCAATGCTCAAGGTCCTTTAACAAGAATGATCAAATCTGCTATAACTACCATGGCTATATATCATGGAATAACTAATGAAGATGATTACTCAGATCAAAATCCCTTTGAAGCTGATCTTCTTAAATGTCCTGAAGAAATCCGAAAACTTCGTTACAATGGTTTATCCGAGATCTGTATCAGAAAGCTAATCAGAGGAGAACACTTAGGTAAAGTACTCAATGAAGAAGACCTAAGAACAGAATCATTTCTCAACCTAATATCAAATCTATTAGAAACAATGGGTTGTGCCCGATCTTCAACACCTATACCTCAAACCAGTAACCATAAACCATTAGTAAATGAACTAACAATGTTACTGATGAATCAAGTTTTAGTGAACAAAAGGGTAAACGCGCATTTTTAGCAGAATGGAAAAAGTACATTACAAATTCGATGAGAAAAAAGAGAGCTTACATCAGTGGTTATCAGACTTACAAAACAGATGTGTTATTTTTGAATTAACAAATGATGAATCAGTTAAAGTCCTAATGGCAAATCTAACAGACAATTTATACCAAAGAGTTTTAGAATATTATAAAGTTAGTAGTCCAATTGGTTTAAGATTCAGAGAAATTTGTGTTATTTGAGACAGAATCATATTAGCAACTCAGATATTCTGAAAGCTGCTCAAGATTTGTTTTCCGCTAGATATGAAAAGGAATGGATGCGCAACCTATTGTGATAAAATAAAGCATGCAGCAAGAATGCGATATCCTAGAATTAACGAAGAGGGTATAATTATAGCAATAATCTCAACTCTTCCTCATCAAATGAAAACGCATTTACGAATAACACTAGTATTAACACCTTTGACGCATTAGCAACAGCAATGATGTCATTTACTTTCGATAGTAAAAATATAGTGCAAGAGAAACGTGACAATATGGGTAATAGAAATGAATCAAGTAGATCAAGACAACAGTATTCACCGAACAATCATCACAGAAATCATAACCAAAGTTACCAAAGAAACTACAATCAAATTATCAAAGAAACAAAGGTTATCAAGAAACTCGCATCAAGGTCAAAGAAACAACTCTTATCATAATCGATCCAAGGCCAAAGGCTTCGGACATAATGATAATCATCTAGTGATAAATGTGTTTATTGTGAAAAAGAAGGACACGCAGCAAAGAATTGTCCATTACGATCAAAGTTGGAAGAAAACACAAAGAAAGGTTTATTCCATCATCGAGTTTCATCAAGTGAAAGTGAAGATAACACTACAGTGTATACGTTGCAAGAAAAAGAGAAACAAGTTATTCAAGTTCTTCTCCAAATCAAGTAATGATAGCAAGAAAAATTGGGTATAGTGCAGATGACAACTGTAAATTTCCTGACGTTAATCACAAGATAAGATTTGAGAATCGAGACATTGAACCAATCAACACAATGCTCGACTCTGGCGCTGAAACAACTTTAATTACAACTGAACTTGCAGAGAAATTAGGTCTCTTAATCTACCATCACCCTCAAGAATTTGTCGGATTAGGTGGAGAGACAAAGCTATCAGTTCTAAAGGTATTACACAGATATGTTTCACAGTTTATCCTCGTCAAAAATGATATGCCTGCTAGTTTACGTGTTTGATGATCTTCCGCAAAGATTTATATTGGGAAAGAATTTTCTTCACCTTGCTGAAGTAACCTTACAATTTAACGAAAACAAAGTCTGCAATGTTTTGAGATATGGTAGACCTTTAATAGCAAATGCAAGAATTCCAAACAGTGCACTTGGGACTATTTGTTTGCTGAATATTTCCGAAGATCGTTAAACTTGGGAAAGGTAAAAGAAAAATTATGCAAGCATGAGGATAATGAAAAAGAAGAGATACCTACGACTTCATCAACAAAAGACAAAAAAGACATCAACGATACTGATGATGAAGAACCTAAGTCGATAGCATTTTTTGCAAGAAAAGAAAAAGAACCTAAAGAAACAAAGACAGTGCTAATTGCTAAAGAAAAACGCCAAAACAAAGAAATAAAGAAAGAAAGTTAGATAAAAGAGCAGATGAATTTCCTGCTGAAGTTGTCGATCTAGATAAAACACTCAATAAAGGTATTCTACGGAACTTACAAGAGAAGAAAAAGCGAACTTGAAAGAATTCCTGAACAAACATAAGAAATGTTTCTCAACTCATAAATACGATTTAGGTCGTATTCCGGCTGACATAGTCAATATTAAAATCGACATAGGAAATAATTCGATACCAAAATGTAATCCGTATCGACTTGGACCCAAGAAAAGACAAATTATGGATGAAAAATTAAAAGAACTAATGAAACACGGAATTATTGAAACTAGTAATTCAACTGGAGGCTCACCAGCCTTCTTGGTCCCTAAACCTAATGGTAGTTACAGACTGGTAACAAGTTTTCAGGAGTTAAATGCAATGTGCAGAACTCGATCCTATCCTATGCCGAATGTAGATGATTTCATCCAGCCATGGTTGGCTATAATTATTTTATTACTTTGGACCTAACACAAGGGTTCCATCAAATCGAACTCGCACCCGAAGAAAGGGAAAAAGTAGCATTTGTGACCGAATCTGGGAAATATCAATATGTGAGACTCCCTATGGGACTAGCTGACAGTCCCGCATACTTTCAAGCCTTCGTAAATCGTGTTTTGGTGATTTACTTTACAAGTCGTGTCTAGCTTATATTGACGACGTAATTATTTTTGGAAAAGACTTCGCGAATCTTTTGCAAAATGCAGAAAAAGTCTTTGAAGACTTAACCAATATGGGTTGAAAGTTGCACCTGATAAATGTAAATTTGGCCATAAGGAAGTCAAATTTTAGGTCACATCATTTCAGGGAAAAAGATAAAACCTGATCCTGAAAAGGTCGAAAGGCTTAAAGCTTTTCAACCACCTCGCGATGTTCGCAGTCTACAAAGTCAATTGGGACTTTTTAATTACCTCGCCAAGTTTATTCCGGACTATGCTAATTTAGCTTCGGACTTATTCGAGTTGTGTTCAAAGAAAACTAAATACAAGTGGACAGATCGACATCAAGCTGCATGGAAAAAGATCAAAGATTCCCTTGTCAACAATTGTGAATTGGCTCAATTTGATACATTAAAAGAACACAAGCTCGTAGTTGATGCATCATCTATTGCCGTTGGAGGCATGCTTCTTCAATTAGAAGATAGTAATTGGCGAGCAGTAAGTTTCTTTGGACAGAAACTGGCAAAGCATCAACTAGCATATACTATAACAGAGAAAGAATGTCTCGCTGTTATAGCTGGAGTCAAAAAGTTTCAACACTATCTAGCTGGGAAAAGTTCACTATCGTAAGCGATCACCACGCTCTTTGTGCTTTAAAAAAGATAGATTTTAAATGCACACGTTTGCACCGATGGGCAAACCTAATCTCACAATTTGATTATACAATCGAATACTCAAAAGGATCTGAACATCCTGCCGACTGCTTTTCTAGGAGTAATGAATGGCGTCACAAGAGACAAGGTGAAATAAATGAAGAAGATTTTTACAAATACTGTCACTTCGCTTACAAAGAACACAGAAAATATATTCGTTTCGGTAAAATTCAAGTCAGCACTAAATATGATGATAATTGGATCGATAAAACTACTGAAGAAATTCCTTATGCTGATAAATGTGATTTCGAAGCCCTCGATGAAGCATCAACGCCTTTCAAAGTAATGTTAGCTAAAATGACAATAGAAAATGTCAGAGAAACTTATGAAGCTCCAGAAGTATTTGATAATCAAGCAATACACAGATTCATCCTGTTAGCATCAAACAAAGAATTAGAAAAGAAGAAACATCTATCATGAAAGAACAAGAAAAAGATTCTTACTGCAAAAAGTGCATCACTTCCTTAAAAAAGGGTAAACTAACTTCAAAGTTTACAATTAAAGCTAACATCTTATACCGAAGAAAGCAAAAGGGCAAAAATGCAATAGTTCTGCCAATGAACATGATTGACAGAATATTTAATCAATATCATAATGATACTGTTGGAGGTCATTTTGGTTACAAACCAACTAACAAAAGAATTAAAGAAATTTATTGGTGGCCTAACATGGACGAAGAAATCCGAGATAAAATTAAAAGTTGTGAAATATGTTCACAATACAAGCACAAAACAACAATGATCATAGACCTAGAGCTATGCCTATTCCTAAGTATCCATTTGAAAGGATACAAATTGATGTCCAAGGACCATTTAAACCTTCAAGAAAAGAAACCAATATTTATTTGTTTCAATTGATGTGCTCACTAAGTTCGTATTTGCAAAAGCATACCGACATCAAAGAAGTAAAGAACTGATTGAGTTCTTAGATTATTTCATTCAAATAATAGGAGCACCAACTGTTATCCAAACAGATAATGGACCTTGTTTTGTAGCTAAAGAAACTAAAGAATATATGCAAAAGCTAGCAATTAAGCACCAAAGATCTACACCTTATCGTCCAACATCTCAAGGACTCGTTGAAAGAGTCAACAAAACTATCGGAACAAGAATAAAGATGTTCGCTAAAGGCGATGAAAAAGTATGGGATGAAAATTTAAAAGATATAATTCTTGGTTACAATGCACACCATCAGAAAATCTAGGCACATCACCATATAAACTAGTTTTCAATCTCCAACCTAAAACTACTCTTGAAAATGAATTAAACATCGATGCACAACCTGAACATAAAGAAGCAATTAAAGAAACAAGAGAAAAGATTAAAGAAAAGCTCGAAAGACAACAAAAGAAAGAATTGATAAAACAACTATTAAACCTGCACCATTTAAAGTCGGTGATTTCGTTCGGAAAGCTGTAAAATGTCTTGATCGAAAGATCGGTAAAAAACTAACTCCAGTGTTTAAGGTAAATACGTTGTCACAACAGTCAGAGAATCAATGGCTGTGATCACAGATACGAAAACTATGAAAAGAGAACGAGTAAATTTTGAAGATTTAAAAAAGATTCACACAAACTCAGATAGTGAGGAAACTGAAGAAGAGAAAGCTTCAGAAACAGAGTCTAATACAGAAAGTGAATCTGAAATAGAGCAAAGAAAGCTAACTTAATATATCTATCTAAAATTAAAATGAGCAATTATTATACTAACAAGAGAATCATCAAAATAATAAATTAGAATAAGAAATCTAGTGAACAAAAGCTTTAAGCCTTTGTCTGGAAAACCACACTTAACACAGTCTTTAGATATAACAAATTCAGACTCTTTTTGAAACATGTCTTCGCTCCAATATTTAGCACCAAATCCTTTAACTAACATTTTCCCAGTTCGAATACTTTTCTTTAAACTCTTTAATTAACACGAAACAAAACTTAAGTCTTGTTTAACACCAAAACAGATTTCAAATTCAAAAGCTTGAGCCTTTGATGATGAACTCAACTGTAAATAAGAAAAGAATAAATTAGACAAAGAAAAGAGAACAAAGGAAAAATAATATCATAACTTTACCGCAAGAGAGAGCCAGTGAAGACCCGTTTCAACTCAGAATTTGAATTCTTTTTCTAACAGTTTTTCATTTCAACTTAGTTGTTTTCCGCCAAGGTACAATTCTTTTAAAATTAGTGACCCATTTTTCTCAAATTATTCAAATTTTATTTTAAAGTGTTTCTTTAAAAATGTCTTCTCCTCAACACGAAGCTATGAAAAAATCAGTTAAAAAATCACGACTTAGAGCTGTGAAAGAAAATGAAAGAATGAAAATTGAAATCAAAGTAATGGAAGTATTGATGGACGAGTTAGATAAGCTAACAAAAGAACCAGTGATTTCTTGAACAATCAAAAAACTATTCTTGCTACTCGTGAATCGTTGATTGAAACAACTGAAAATATTCCTGTCGATTTAGCAAAGCGAATTATAAGAAACTTACCTGATTTTCCTGAGCGACCGAGACCAAGACCTAAGGTTTTGGATGATCGGTTGGTTGGTGTCCTAATTAGAGAGGATACATTCGACCTAATTTTGAAGAAATTACGGATGAAATTGTGGAGTCGCAAGATGAAACTCATATTATGTTTGACTGCGATGAAGAAAGTCCAAATGCTAAAAGTTCAGTTGAGAATGAAGTTGAAGAAATACCAATTCCTGAATCTCCTGAATCACCTAACTCTCCTTATTTTCCAAGCGCTCAAGATTCTAGCTATATTACCGAGCGAGAGACAGAAGAGGAAAACTCACAAGAAAGTAATCCCTGGGTCCAACTAATTAAATGTGATATCGAAATGAATAATCAAAAGCTTTAAGCCTTTGGTTTTTCAAACCTATCATTTTCATATAATTATTTCATTTCTTAACTAACACTGTTCTGATTCAAATAATATCTTTCAAATGTTCACTAGTTTCTAAATATTTACAACAGATTTCTGAATACAAATTCAAACAAATTTGAATGTTAACAAATCCAAAGCTATAAGCCTTGCAAACTACAGAAGATAGAAATAAATTTCCATTTCAAATTTAGAATGATTCTCTGGGTCAAATTCAATGAGTGCTTAACCATTTATTTTTTACAGAACACAAATTATAATAAGAACTCGGGTATTCCAAGGTAATTATTTCCTTAAAAAATCACAAAATAGAAATATTAATTAACTAAATTTTTCAAATTCAAAAAAAAACCGTTGAAAAGCCATAGGCCTTTCAAAACTTGCTCCTTAAAACAATTGACCCCCTAGTGCTTAAGGTTCCAATTAGCAAATGCTCACTTTACATTTTTCTTTCTCTCCTTTGCTCACTTAAAAGAATATTCTTTTCCCTTCTATTCTAAATTTTTAATTATTTCCATTTCCTCCCGCTCTTATTCACAATCCTTTTATCCTTCATTTTTAAAATTAATTTTTAATCAAAATTCTTATTTCCAATCTGAGTTAATCATAATTAGTTATTCTCAATCGAATTATCAAAGGCCATTGGCTTTTGCATCAGTGCTCAATCTAAAATCTAAAAGTTCAAAGTTGTTAAAACAATTCAACATATTATTCTTGGTGAAGAACGAGATAGAAGTCAAACGACATTCATTCTCAAAACGTGTTTTTAAAGTATTTTTAAACAAAGTGAAGTTACTTTATGGTAAAAATTGGAAAAATTATTCGATCGCAATCAACAACAATCAGAATTATAATTCTACTCAAGTGCCGCAATTATTATATTCAAGAAATACGTCGTGTTATAAACTATTTCAAGTGCAGATTATTTCAACCTTAAATCATCAATTGAAAGTGAAAATTCAATATTAACAAGTCGAGACTTATAGTTTCGACTCAGCGTCATAAATCGAGACTTATAGTTTCGATTAGACCAATTAGTCAATTCATCGACACAAGCAGCAATCATCCATTCAGACAAGATGCAAGAACAATCGCAAACCGAACATTATTCTATGCTGAAAATCCATGAGTTTATGAAAAGCAAAATTTTATTCAAAGCAAAGTTCAATGAAAGATGCATTCGGAAAGCTCTTGATTATACGAAACCGTCATCAGGTTTTATGTTGGAAAATAATCAAGATGGAAGTTTTGCTAGAGACATTTGCCAATTATGTTGTCATATTCCTGTTGTGCCTGGTAAATGTTCAATTGTGGTCTCTATTATTGTCAAACATGTTGTGGTTTCTAATTACATTGAAAAATTTAACTGATGGTAAAGCTGTCCATACAACAATGTTAAATGAAATTTATGGTAAAATGTTCATCTGTTTAAGCTGTCCTACAACGCAAATCTCTAAACCTTTGGATAATGATGAAAAGAATGAAATGAAAGCTCGTAAGATTCAATGTAATCGAGCTAATTGTAATTTTAAAGGTCAATATATGGAGGTAATTGGACACACAAAGTCATGTAAAGAAGGTAATGGTTTATACAAGTTTGATTTACTCATGTTGGAGAAATTTTTAAAAGAAAAGAGCAACCAATATTTGATAAACCTTACAACACTAAGATTTTGCTGAACAACTGCGAAATAGTGAACTATGGTAGCACAATGGGTTACACGGTACAGTCGTTTAATGGAAACAACCGACCCATCTGAAATTGAAGAAGATTTAGAACCTTCATCTCCAAATAAAAGACATGCACCTGAATTACCTGACGCTCCTCAAGCGAAAAGACCTTCGCCTCAACATACTATCTCTGAAATTGATAATGAGATTGAAGATGGTTGGAATGTAAGACCTATTCCAATCACTGCATCTACAAATCCAACTGATGAAATTGGGGATCAACATCTCCCACAACAAGAGAAAGAGATACCGAAGACGCAAGACAGAAATCACAAGATATAATTTATTATATGGAAAAGCTGCTAGACGCAGAGAAAGACGTCATCGACAGCAGGCCAGAAAAATGGCATACCTCAGCCTCTAACACTTCCTGCGAAACCAATTATGCAGATATTTACTCCAACCACAGACTACATTCCACCAACTCCTCCGACAACAGCAAACACTCCTGCATCCATCACTTCATCATTAATTTCATCAATAGACTCAACGAATCCAACAAGCATTCAAAACAATCAGCAAAATAGGATCAATTTAGAAAATAATGTTCAATCAACAACTTCTCAAAACAATTCAAGTTTACCTTCAGTACCTACAAACACATACTCGCAAATTACCGATGAACATCTAATTAATATAATCCAGTCGCAAATGCACCTGCGGTTAGAAAGAAACCTTCCGAGTTTACGAATTATAAAAGTTTACAACATTACTACAAGCGACATAAAGATCCGAATTGGAATGCAAGAAAAAGAAAAGCAAGTAGAAGAAAATTCTTGAAATCTTAAATCAGAAAAAGAAGAAGTACTTCAACTCATGGCTCCTCCAAAAGAATATGCTAAGAAAATTTCTGAAGCTACAATGGAGTTACAAAATCTGGTAAACGTGTTTGCGCAATGGATGCTGAAATGATTCGCATCAAAATGAGAAATGATCAAATTTATCACGCTCCTGTTTGGATCGCTATAGTCGATGGAGCTGCTAACGTGGTATATCACGAATTCATTAGGCATAATACTGCCGCAATAGTCGATTGGGAAAAAGACGCTGTATTTCATGGACTCGATCCAAGCGATGTGAAGAAGGCCAAAGGCTTTCGTCAAGTCAGACGCGAAGTTTTAGATATTTTAGACAATACGATAGAATCGTGGTCTGCGGACAAACTGTTGATTTTGCTGCACTATTTTTTACGATGGACGACTACTATAAGATACTTCCCAAGATATTTTGTGTAAATTCTTATTTTAACTGCCGAGCTTCAACTGATGTCTTCGCACTCAGATATTGTTCCTACATTTTATTCAACACAGTGATGCAGAAGAATGTTCACTCACCTCTTGTCGATGCTGCATACACGTTATATTGCTATTTAATTGATTTTGCACGGGCAGAAAAGATTCACGAACAAGTCATTCAAGGCCCACTAATTGCTCGTGGTCACGGTTTCAGATGCTTCAAGTATCCTAAGAATTTTCATATGGCTGGAAGACTTCAAGCGGTGATGAAAATTGTTTATGATTGGCCTGCAATATTTAAAACTAAACCTTTCATGAATAAGCAACAAAGATTAGAAGCAATGATGGCCAAGAAATATTATGCATCTAATTACATTGATGGAACTCCGGAAAAAGAACTGCCGCCGCCTTACACTCTAACACCTTTGGAAACAATTAATTTTGCGATGTATCGTCAGATAGGACGTCTCTAGACCCGTTTGAGAGCCTAGTGACCGTTTTAATCGGGGGCTCTGTAAGGGATCGACACATCTTATCAATTGTTTCCCCCACAAGTCATATCAATGACCAATTACAAATTCTATTCTAACCTTACTGGTCAATGTTACTAATCAAACTCTTTCAAATAATTGTATATAAGTCACTTCCTTTTCCCATTCAAGGCAGTGTTAATTATTACTTACCAGTCATCACTTGTAACTTATTAAAAAACCTAGTCAGTTCAAAGAATTGTCTGCCCAAATTACTCTTGCCCTTAATTACCTTCAACAGTCTCAATCTACCTAAGAACCATTCTCTTCAAAAACCATTTCTCATTTAAAATTCCAAAGTTATTCTTACCTTCAATTGTGATATTTAACCAATACTCAAATCTAAAATAAAGTGCTCTCTCTCTATTAATAATTAAACTCAAGTTGACCTTCTTTATTGTTGTTAGCAAAGTGTACGACCCAAAGCTTTTAGCCTTGGTTAACATCCTCGATCTCGGTACACAATCGATAGTTTATCGCTTGTGGTTCTTTCACGAACCCTAACCCTAACAAATCAACACGAAAGCAAACCATTAAAATTGAAACATCAAGTAAATGTCGTTTTCTGGTTTGTCTTAAAATAAAAGTCCCAACAATCAGTTAACTATGGATGACGATTTTGCAGTTAAAATAGACAATTCAGAGATTAATTGTTAGATATGGTAATTTAGATTGTAATTGAAACATTTACAGTTGGTCGTAGTGCGTACTCATGATGACTTTTGGTGATGTTCAAGAGCGTGTCATTTAACCTTAATTTTATCCAAATTATTCAACATTTGCTTGTTCAATTTCATGGTGATGATGAGAAATAAAGTCTTCTATTTTCATCAATTTTAACTAAAAAATGGCAATGCTTTTAAACCATTTCAATATTTGGTTAAAACTGGTTGAGATGAACGTGTTAAAGTCACTGGAACGGTTAAACATGTTTACTGTCTCTTCATGCATTCATCGATAAATCAGGTCAAGTCTATTTTAAAGAGACCATTTCTGGTTGTTTTTAAACCCTCTCCTGTTATCCAGAAGCTCAATCCAATTAACTGATGATATAAAAAAAGGTTGATTGGTGAATGATTAACATGATTATTGTTATCAACATCATTATTTGTCCAAACATTCAAAATGAAACATCATATGTAATTTTGCCTCATCTTTATCCTCATCAATCTTTCCATTTATCATGCTGATAATTTACATTACCATAAAACTGTTATTGTTACCATTATTATCATTACAATTGGCTATGAAACCTGAACAGTAAACTGAATTAGCATTATTATTTTGAGATTAATAAATGAAAGTTTGCTGGACAATTGAAAGCTCAAGTCTCTTCTTTGCAACCAGGTTAACCAGATTTGATAAATTAGTTGGTTTAACTTAGACTTTTGATTGTCCAATATTGACAATCCACAACAACCAATTGAAGGTAAGGCCTGAAGGTAATAGCTATTAATTTTATGCTGTAAATAAAAATCAAAAATATATTAGCAAATATAATATAAAAATATAAATTAAAATGGTAAAGTTTCGTGTTGAGTCCAAGGAAAAAGGCAAAGAAGATTTGTGAGGAAGATGATGAATGGAAGAAAAGGTGAAGAAAAGGTTGAGAAAATAAAGGTAAATCGTGATTGGCAATGATTTGTAATATAAATTTGAAATTATTGTAATCACAATAATGTGTAATAATAACAAGTATCCAACCTTTATCGGTACAACAAGCTAAAAGTCGGACAACATTTGGGTGTTTGTCCAATTTAAGCATAATGTCCAATTCTTGAAGTAAATCTTCCCAATCTTTGTCCCCACAATCAGCTGTAATGGTGACCAGTAAAGGATATTTCAAGTAAAAAATGAAGCAATTAGTGGAGTGGTCCGAATAGGCCAAGTATTATAATTGTTTGATAATTGTCAGTCAAAGTGGTAAACCATGAATTAATGAATGAAAAAGTAAAAAGAGAGAAATCAAGATTAATAATTTAACCATTATTCAATACAATTATGTTATTAACTTCAAGCTCCTATTATGTGAATGTATAAAACACATAGTAAGAGTGAAAGGTTTTTTGCCTAAGTTCACAGTTAAGACAATCATAACAATCAACAAATCAAAAGTGAAAATGAAAGCCCAAAATTATGGGTTGCTTTTTCAATGAATTTGCCTGATAATTGGTGGACAATATAAACACATTTCAATTGAGTGAAAAAAAATCATGAATCAACATGTACAATGAGTGAAAAGCATAATAAAAAATTAGATAAATAACGGATTGATAGCATTGAATCAACACCATTACTTTTCATTTAGCGCACATTTTATGTTAGTTTTGAGCTAAATTTTTGCCTCTAAAGATGACCATTTAACCATTGTTCATGGTTTTTGGTTTGGCTTTGCTTTCTCTTGATTTGTTGATTGATAGTTAATGGTTATTACGTTTATTTGTTTTAACAGCAACATAAGATATTTCACGAAAATGGGTTATTCGAGCCTTCCAAACTTGACCAAAATTGCCTTCACCAAGAATGTCTAGTAACTCTAGATTGTGCCTTGGGTATTCATTGAATAGGTCCTCTTTTTACGGACAATTGGAGAGGTTATCAAATCCTTTTCATCTTGAATGGACATCATTCATCTGATCCTAATTTAATTGTACTTTCATCTTTACCCTCATATCGATAGGGTCGAATGTAATTACCATGCCACCCCTTGGACGTCATTGCGCTCTTTTCCTGCGCTTTACGTTTCGTCTGGTTAAGAGAAGGGGAAAAAGACAAAAACAGATAATTATGTTATTGACTTAATATTGTCATAATACTGTATTTAGTATTAATTGTTGTTAACTAATTAACCAAATTGATCAATTAACAAATTGGTGGATCATTTGTGTCAAGTGAATGTTCAAACAACCATATCTAGTGATATAACCTTCATGTGAAGAACCCAAATTCATCATACACTTTATACCCCTTAAAAGGATGTGTAATACTTGTGTTTAAACGTGTATTTACTGTTATGGATTAATTACACAATTATACACTTGCTCAATTGATTATAATAGTTAAAGATGATCTCAATAGACTGGTTAACATAATTATTGAGTTTAAATTACTCAATAACATGTTCAAACAATAATTAGACTATAGTAATATGAGTTAGCTTTTCTTCCTTTCACTGTTTCCTTATCAACTTGTGCATGTCCTGCTTTGTATATCATCTTACCGATTTTACACTTCAAACATTTGTAATCAGTTAACAGTCTAATCAAGTTAATTTGATTACCTTGAAACACGATTTACGAAATAATTAAGCCAATAGACTAATCCACCAAGAATGGCAGGAACAATACCGATGATGGCAACAATATATATTTTGGTTGAAGCATTATAAATGTTGGTCGATGGTGTTGATGATGACGATGAGACGATTGTGAGGATGATGACGATGACGATAATGGTGTTGTCATTTTATGAGATCTTCCAGCTTCATCATCTATTATAAAAGAGAGACAATTTAAATCAATGATTATGGTAATGATAGTGATAACAGTTATTGGTTATGGT
>WHVY01000075.1:0-14685 GCA_022266195.1 Tetranychus cinnabarinus | reverse complement strand
GCCTTTTTAAAGCCAATGTCAGTCAATGTTAATAAGCATAAATCCTACAAAACAGATGAATAAATAAATACGAAACATCTAATGAAATGCATTTCACGTATTTTCCTGTCTTTCAAGTGATGGAATTCCTAAAAGGCCAGACGTTTCAAAAATAATGAAAATATAGCAGTTAAGGTCTGAGAGTGTTTTGGGTTGTGGAAGTGTTTGTAGAGAAGAATAGCAAACTGAAAACTCAGCGGTCATTCGCTATGGAGTTAACTAAAGCGTGATGCGAGCTATTCCTTCCATCATATCGATTAGGATTAAACAGCTGATAATTATTGAATTGGCCAAGATAGAAATGGAATTGCCAAGACAGGGTTGATACTAAAAATATACAATTTACACAAAATACATAATAAATTTGCATAAAATCAAACAAATGAACTAAAATTATGAGAATAATTAATAAACATAAATATTATATGAAATAAGTGTTTGGTTTATTGCTAGAACAGAGTATTTTAAATAAAATCTCGATGTATGGTGTTGGTCAATTTATTTTTGGCACTTAATTGCGAAACACATGTACACAATTGAACATTCGCCTCTTGTAATTGTAAATATTTTGTTAATTCAGTAACCAATACCCTGCTTATGCATAGCTATCGTACTGTAATTAATCATCTACACATTAAATAGAGTAATCTATAAGTTTGTTAGTAGTAAGAAAAGGCCATTTCTGCCTCAACTCAAAACCGGTTATAAATATTTTGAACACCGAAATCAATTTGAAGCATGAACTTAGTGAATAGTTCGCGTTAACTTGCTAATAATTTTTTATCGCGATCCATCATCATGAGGAATCAGAAAGTTAGCTGTTTCCTTAGTGCATAACCTTTTTTGTGTATTTTTGTTTAAAATGTGTGCATTGGTGAAGCACCTTAGCTAGTCAAGCTTTTTTAAATTCATTTTGTCTGAAAGATATGCTTCATCTTTATCATTTTTAACATACTTGCATCAACTGGCCTCTATCTTGACCAATTTGGTTCCTACCAAGTTTGCAACGGATAATTCAAAAGTAGGAGGATAAATCAGCTGATCGATAAATACATTGCTTGTTGCGTGCATGACTATTTCATTTTTTGCTGATTACAGATAACTAACGAAATACTCGGCAAGCGAATTCGGAATTTTAAGAATTCAAATATCAAAGACAAATGCCAAATGTTTACCAATGCCAAATGTCATTGTATAAATTTTAAAGCATTTGCTAGATTCTATTTCAAATAAATCAATTTATGAAATAACGGTAATAGTAATCAAATGCCCGAAAAAATACGTTATACTAGGTGTTCGGATGAACTATCCCTACATTGGCGCGCTTATTACTCAGTAACTACGAATGCTAGAGAAACATACTTTAAACTATTCGATAGAAAAATGGTAAAGTTCTGTATGGCGCTACTTAAAATTTTTTGAATACAGAGTGTTTCTTGGTAAATCGCCAAAGTCAGAAAAGTGTCTCATTTCGATGCACGCGGTTTTTAGCAGGCCTTACTAATCTCTAATAAACCTTATCTCTGGTAATCTTATGCCGAACACTCTCCGATAAAGACTTCGCAAGATATTGGCGTTCAAAGTAAAGACATTCTCTCATAGCAAACAATGGAACTCAGTAAGGGAGAAGGGAGAAGCCGCGTGCATCGAAATGAGACACTTTGGCGGTTTTCCAAGAAACACTCTGTATTCAAAAAATTTTAAAGTAGCGCCATACAGAACTTTACCATTTTTTCTACCGAATAGTTTAAAGTATGTTTCCCTAGCATTCGTAGTTACTGAGTAATAAGCGCGCCAATGTATTTAGTCGATAGTTCATCCGAACACCTAGTACTTGCCTGTGCAAAACAAGACTAAGATCGTTGGTAGATTGTTTGCTAAGCTGATAAAAGTCATGTAAACACGTATGTATGCACAACAATATGAGTTGCATCATGCATAATCAATTGATTCCTGACAACTATGTAACTGCGAAAGCTGAGTAAACGAAAGTCGTAGTATAAAAAGGCTTGCTGCTTGATTTACGATATCAGTTGAAAAGTATTGACAACAATACAATGAAGACAATAATATAAAATTATTCACATTGTGCATCATAGCTATAACAGCGTTCAGCGTTGTAGATGCAAACAGCTTATCGAGATGGAACCCTATTAGCTTCGGTTTGAAAATGCCTATGAACCTATTTGGAAGCCATGCAAAGTCATCAACCTCAAGCTCACCCCTCCATCAAGAAACCAAACAAGAAATAAAATCATCAGGTAATGGATCAGGTTCAGCAGCCGCAGCATCAGCAGCAGCAGCAGCATCGTCAGATTCATCAACAGCCCCAGCAACAAACGATAACTCTGGTAAGCCAGTAAACTCTGCTAACTCATCATCATCAGGTAATGGATCAGGTTCAGGAGCCTCATCATCAGGAGCTTCAGGTTCATCATCTGCAGCATCAGGACAAGGATCAGGATCATCATCAGGTTCAGGAGCATCTGGTTCAGGATCTTCAGCAGCACCAGCAGCATCAGCATCATCATCAGCAGCAGCAGCAGCTAGCTCAGATTCTTCATCAACAGCACCAGCAACAAATAATGGATCAGGATCATCAACAGCAGCTTCAAGTTCAGCAGCCGCAGCATCAGCAGCAGCAGCAGCATCTTCAGATTCATCAACAGCCCCAGCAACAAACGATAACTCTGGTAAGCCAGTAAACTCTGCTAACTCATCATCATCAGGTAATGGATCAGGTTCAGGAGCCTCATCATCAGGAGCTTCAGGTTCATCATCTGCAGCATCAGGACAAGGATCAGGATCATCATCAGGTTCAGGAGCATCTGGTTCAGGATCTTCAGCAGCACCAGCAGCATCAGCATCATCATCATCAGCAGCAGCAGCTAGCTCAGATTCTTCATCAACAGCCCCAGCAACAAACGATAACTCTGGTAGCCAGTAAACTCTGCTAACTCATCATCATCAGGTAATGGATCAGGTTCAGGAGCCTCATCATCAGGAGCTTCAGGTTCATCATCTGCAGCATCAGGACAAGGATCAGGATCATCATCAGGTTCAGGAGCATCTGGTTCAGGATCTTCAGCAGCACCAGCAGCATCAGCATCATCATCATCAGCAGCAGCAGCTAGCTCAGATTCTTCATCAACAGCACCAGCAACAAATAATGGATCAGGATCATCAACAGCAGCTTCAAGTCAGCAGCCGCAGCATCTTCAGATTCATCAACAGCCCCAGCAACAAACGATAACTCTGGTAAGCCAGTAAACTCTGCTAACTCATCATCATCAGGTAATGGATCAGGTTCAGGAGCCTCATCATCAGGAGCTTCAGGTTCATCATCTGCAGCATCAGGACAAGGATCAGGATCATCATCAGGTTCAGGAGCATCTGGTTCAGGATTTTCAGCAGCACCAGCAGCATCAGCATCATCATCAGCAGCAGCAGCAGCTAGCTCAGATTCTTCATCAACAGCACCAGCAACAAATAATGGATCAGGATCATCAACAGCAGCTTCAAGTTCAGCAGCCGCAGCATCTTCAGATTCATCAACAGCCCCAGCAACAAACGATAACTCTGGTAAGCCAGTAAACTCTGCTAACTCATCATCATCAGGTAATGGATCAGGTTCAGGAGCCTCATCATCAGGAGCTTCAGGTTCATCATCTGCAGCATCAGGACAAGGATCAGGATCATCATCAGGTTCAGGAGCATCTGGTTCAGGATCTTCAGCAGCACCAGCAGCATCAGCATCATCATCAGCAGCAGCAGCAGCTAGCTCAGATTCTTCATCAACAGCACCAGCAACAAATAATGGATCAGGATCATCAACAGCAGCTTCAAGTTCAGCAGCCACAGCATCTTCAGATTCATCAACAGCCCCAGCAACAAACGATAACTCTGGTAAGCCAGTAAACTCTGCTAACTCATCATCATCAGGTAATGGATCAGGTTCAGGAGCCTCATCATCAGGAGCTTCAGGTTCATCATCTGCAGCATCAGGACAAGGATCAGGATCATCATCAGGTTCAGGAGCATCTGGTTCAGGATCTCAGCAGCACCAGCAACAATAATGGATCAGGATCATCAACAGCAGCTTCAAGTTCAGCAGCCACAGCATCTTCAGATTCATCAACAGCCCCAACAACAAACGATAACTCTGGTAAGCCAGTAAACTCTGCTAACTCATCATCATCAGGTAATGGATCAGGTTCAGGAGCCTCATCATCAGGAGCTTCAGGTTCATCATCTGCAGCATCAGGACAAGGATCAGGATCATCATCAGGTTCAGGAGCATCTGGTTCAGGATCTTCAGCAGCACCAGCAGCATCAGCATCATCATCAGCAGCAGCAGCAGCTAGCTCAGATTCTTCATCAACAGCACCAGCAACAAATAATGGATCAGGATCATCAACAGCAGCTTCAAGTTCAGCAGCCACAGCATCTTCAGATTCATCAACAGCCCCAGCAACAAACGATAACTCTGGTAAGCCAGTAAACTCTGCTAACTCATCATCATCAGGTAATGGATCAGGTTCAGGAGCCTCATCATCAGGAGCTTCAGGTCATCATCTGCAGCATCAGGACAAGGATCAGGATCATCATCAGGTTCAGGAGCATCTGGTTCAGGATCTTCAGCAGCACCAGCAACAAATAATGGATCAGGATCATCAACAGCAGCTTCAAGTTCAGCAGCCACAGCATCTTCAGATTCATCAACAGCCCCAGCAACAAACGATAACTCTGGTAAGCCAGTAAACTCTGCTAACTCATCATCATCAGGTAATGGATCAGGTTCAGGAGCCTCATCATCAGGAGCTTCAGGTTCATCATCTGCAGCATCAGGACAAGGATCAGGATCATCATCAGGTTCAGGAGCATCTGGTTCAGGATCTTCAGCAGCACCAGCAGCATCAGCATCATCATCAGCAGCAGCAGCAGCTAGCTCAGATTCTTCATCAACAGCACCAGCAACAAATAATGGATCAGGATCATCAACAGCAGCTTCAAGTTCAGCAGCCACAGCATCTTCAGATTCATCAACAGCCCCAGCAACAAACGATAACTCTGGTAAGCCAGTAAACTCTGCTAACTCATCATCATCAGGTAATGGATCAGGTTCAGGAGCCTCATCATCAGGAGCTTCAGGTTCATCATCTGCAGCATCAGGACAAGGATCAGGATCATCATCAGGTTCAGGAGCATCTGGTTCAGGATCTTCAGCAGCACCAGCAGCATCAGCATCATCATCAGCAGCAGCAGCAGCTAGCTCAGATTCTTCATCAACAGCACCAGCAACAAATAATGGATCAGGATCATCAACAGCAGCTTCAAGTTCAGCAGCCGCAGCATCTTCAGATTCATCAACAGCCCCAGCAACAAACGATAACTCTGGTAAGCCAGTAAACTCTGCTAACTCATCATCATCAGGTAATGGATCAGGTTCAGGAGCCTCATCATCAGGAGCTTCAGGTTCATCATCTGCAGCATCAGGACAAGGATCAGGATCATCATCAGGTTCAGGAGCATCTGGTTCAGGATCTTCAGCAGCATCAGCATCATCATCAGCAGCAGCAGCAGCTAGCTCAGATTCTTCATCAACAGCACCAGCAACAAATAATGGATCAGGATCATCAACAGCAGCTTCAAGTTCAGCAGCCACAGCATCTTCAGATTCATCAACAGCCCCAGCAACAAACGATAACTCTGGTAAGCCAGTAAACTCTGCTAACTCATCATCATCAGGTAATGGATCAGGTTCAGGAGCCTCATCATCAGGAGCTTCAGGTTCATCATCTGCAGCATCAGGACAAGGATCAGGATCATCATCAGGTTCAGGAGCATCTGGTTCAGGATCTTCAGCAGCACCAGCAGCATCAGCATCATCATCAGCAGCAGCAGCAGCTAGCTCAGATTCTTCATCAACAGCACCAGCAACAAATAATGGATCAGGATCATCAACAGCAGCTTCAAGTTCAGCAGCCACAGCATCTTCAGATTCATCAACAGCCCCAGCAACAAACGATAACTCTGGTAAGCCAGTAAACTCTGCTAACTCATCATCATCAGGTAATGGATCAGGTTCAGGAGCCTCATCATCAGGAGCTTCAGGTTCATCATCTGCAGCATCAGGACAAGGATCAGGATCATCATCAGGTTCAGGAGCATCTGGTTCAGGATCTTCAGCAGCACCAGCAGCATCAGCATCATCATCAGCAGCAGCAGCAGCTAGCTCAGATTCTTCATCAACAGCACCAGCAACAAATAATGGATCAGGATCATCAACAGCAGCTTCAAGTTCAGCAGCCGCAGCATCTTCAGATTCATCAACAGCCCCAGCAACAAACGATAACTCTGGTAAGCCAGTAAACTCTGCTAACTCATCATCATCAGGTAATGGATCAGGTTCAGGAGCCTCATCATCAGGAGCTTCAGGTTCATCATCTGCAGCATCAGGACAAGGATCAGGATCATCATCAGGTTCAGGAGCATCTGGTTCAGGATCTTCAGCAGCATCAGCATCATCATCAGCAGCAGCAGCAGCTAGCTCAGATTCTTCATCAACAGCACCAGCAACAAATAATGGATCAGGATCATCAACAGCAGCTTCAAGTTCAGCAGCCGCAGCATCTTCAGATTCATCAACAGCCCCAGCAACAAACGATAACTCTGGTAAGCCAGTAAACTCTGCTAACTCATCATCATCAGGTAATGGATCAGGTTCAGGAGCCTCATCATCAGGAGCTTCAGGTTCATCATCTGCAGCATCAGGACAAGGATCAGGATCATCATCAGGTGTAGGAGCATCTGGTTCAGGATCTTCAGCAGCACCAGCAGCATCAGCATCATCATCAGCAGCAGCAGCAGCTAGCTCAGATTCTTCATCAACAGCACCAGCAACAAATAATGGATCAGGATCATCAACAGCAGCTTCAAGTTCAGCAGCCGCAGCATCAGCAGCAGCAGCAGCATCTTCAGATTCATCAACAGCCCCAGCAACAAACGATAACTCTGGTAAGCCAGTAAACTCTGCTAACTCATCATCATCAGGTAATGGATCAGGTTCAGGAGCCTCATCATCAGGAGCTTCAGGTTCATCATCTGCAGCATCAGGACAAGGATCAGGATCATCATCAGGTTCAGGAGCATCTGGTTCAGGATCTTCAGCAGCACCAGCAGCATCAGCATCATCATCAGCAGCAGCAGCAGCTAGCTCAGATTCTTCATCAACAGCACCAGCAACAATAATGGATCAGGATCATCAACAGCAGCTTCAAGTTCAGCAGCCGCAGCATCTTCAGATTCATCAACAGCCCCAGCAACAAACGATAACTCTGGTAAGCCAGTAAACTCTGCTAACTCATCATCATCAGGTAATGGATCAGGTCAGGAGCCTCATCATCAGGAGCTTCAGGTTCATCATCTGCAGCATCAGGACAAGGATCAGGATCATCATCAGGTTCAGGAGCATCTGGTTCAGGATCTTCAGCAGCACCAGCAGCATCAGCATCATCATCAGCAGCAGCAGCAGCTAGCTCAGATTCTTCATCAACAGCACCAGCAACAAATAATGGATCAGGATCATCAACAGCAGCTTCAAGTTCAGCAGCCACAGCATCTTCAGATTCATCAACAGCCCCAGCAACAAACGATAACTCTGGTAAGCCAGTAAACTCTGCTAACTCATCATCATCAGGTAATGGATCAGGTTCAGGAGCCTCATCATCAGGAGCTTCAGGTTCATCATCTGCAGCATCAGGACAAGGATCAGGATCATCATCAGGTTCAGGAGCATCTGGTTCAGGATCTTCAGCAGCACCAGCAACAAATAATGGATCAGGATCATCAACAGCAGCTTCAAGTTCAGCAGCCACAGCATCTTCAGATTCATCAACAGCCCCAGCAACAAACGATAACTCTGGTAAGCCAGTAAACTCTGCTAACTCATCATCATCAGGTAATGGATCAGGTTCAGGAGCCTCATCATCAGGAGCTTCAGGTCATCATCTGCAGCATCAGGACAAGGATCAGGATCATCATCAGGTTCAGGAGCATCTGGTTCAGGATCTTCAGCAGCACTAGCAGCATCAGCATCATCATCATCAGCAGCAGCAGCTAGCTCAGATTCTTCATCAACAGCACCAGCAACAAATAATGGATCAGGATCATCAACAGCAGCTTCAAGTTCAGCAGCCGCAGCATCAGCAGCAGCAGCAGCATCTTCAGATTCATCAACAGCCCCAGCAACAAACGATAACTCTGGTAAGCCAGTAAACTCTGCTAACTCATCATCATCAGGTAATGGATCAGGTTCAGGAGCCTCATCATCAGGAGCTTCAGGTTCATCATCTGCAGCATCAGGACAAGGATCAGGATCATCATCAGGTTCAGGAGCATCTGGTTCAGGATCTTCAGCAGCACCAGCAGCATCAGCATCATCATCAGCAGCAGCAGCAGCTAGCTCAGATTCTTCATCAACAGCACCAGCAACAAATAATGGATCAGACTCATCAACAGCAGCTTCAAGTTCAGCAGCCGCAGCATCAGCAGCAGCAGCAGCATCTTCAGATTCATCAACAGCCCCAGCAACAAACGATAACTCTGGTAAGCCAGTAAACTCTGCTAACTCATCATCATCAGGTAATGGATCAGGTTCAGGAGCCTCATCATCAGGAGCTTCAGGTTCATCATCTGCAGCATCAGGACAAGGATCAGGATCATCATCAGGTTCAGGAGCATCTGGTTCAGGATCTTCAGCAGCACCAGCAGCATCAGCATCATCATCAGCAGCAGCAGCAGCTAGCTCAGATTCTTCATCAACAGCACCAGCAACAATAATGGATCAGGATCATCAACAGCAGCTTCAAGTTCAGCAGCCGCAGCATCAGCAGCAGCAGCAGCATCTTCAGATTCATCAACAGCCCCAGCAACAACGATAACTCTGGTAAGCCAGTAAACTCTGCTAACTCATCATCATCAGGTAATGGATCAGGTTCAGGAGCCTCATCATCAGGAGCTTCAGGTTCATCATCTGCAGCATCAGGACAAGGATCAGGATCATCATCAGGTTCAGGAGCATCTGGTTCAGGATCTTCAGCAGCACCAGCAGCATCAGCATCATCATCAGCAGCAGCAGTAGCTAGCTCAGATTCTTCATCAACAGCACCAGCAAAAAATAATGGATCAGGATCATCAACAGCAGCTTCAAGTTCAGCAGCCGCAGCATCAGCAGCAGCAGCAGCATCTTCAGATTCATCAACAGCCCCAGCAACAAACGATAACTCTGGTAAGCCAGTAAACTCTGCTAACTCATCATCATCAGGTAATGGATCAGGTTCAGGAGCCTCATCATCAGGAGCTTCAGGTTCATCATCTGCAGCATCAGGACAAGGATCAGGATCATCATCAGGTTCAGGAGCATCTGGTTCAGGATCTTCAGCAGCACCAGCAGCATCAGCATCATCATCAGCAGCAGCAGCAGCTAGCTCAGATTCTTCATCAACAGCACCAGCAACAAATAATGGATCAGGATCATCAACAGCAGCTTCAAGTTCAGCAGCCGCAGCATCTTCAGATTCATCAACAGCCCCAGCAACAAACGATAACTCTGGTAAGCCAGTAAACTCTGCTAACTCATCATCATCAGGTAATGGATCAGGTTCAGGAGCTCATCATCAGGAGCTTCAGGTTCATCATCTGCAGCATCAGGACAAGGATCAGGATCATCATCAGGTTCAGGAGCATCTGGTTCAGGATCTTCAGCAGCACCAGCAGCATCAGCATCATCATCATCAGCAGCAGCAGCTAGCTCAGATTCTTCATCAACAGCCCCAGCAACAAACGATAACTCTGGTAAGCCAGTAAACTCTGCTAACTCAACATCATCAGGTAATGGATCAGGTTCAGGAGCCTCATCATCAGGAGCTTCAGGTTCATCATCTGCAGCATCAGGACAAGGATCAGGATCATCATCAGGTCAGGAGCATCTGGTTCAGGATCTTCAGCAGCACCAGCAGCATCAGCATCATCATCATCAGCAGCAGCAGCTAGCTCAGATTCTCATCAACAGCACCAGCAACAAATAATGGATCAGGATCATCAACAGCAGCTTCAAGTTCAGCAGCCGCAGCATCAGCAGCAGCAGCAGCATCTTCAGATTCATCAACAGCCCCAGCAACAAACGATAACTCTGGTAAGCCAGTAAACTCTGCTAACTCATCATCATCAGGTAATGGATCAGGTTCAGGAGCCTCATCATCAGGAGCTTCAGGTTCATCATCTGCAGCATCAGGACAAGGATCAGGATCATCATCAGGTTCAGGAGCATCTGTTCAGGATCTTCAGCAGCACCAGCAGCATCAGCATCATCATCAGCAGCAGCAGCAGCTAGCTCAGATTCTTCATCAACAGCACCAGCAACAAATAATGGATCAGGATCATCAACAGCAGCTTCAAGTTCAGCAGCCGCAGCATCAGCAGCAGCAGCAGCATCTTCAGATTCATCAACAGCCCCAGCAACAAACGATAACTCTGGTAAGCCAGTAAACTCTGCTAACTCATCATCATCAGGTAATGGATCAGGTTCAGGAGCCTCATCATCAGGAGCTTCAGGTTCATCATCTGCAGCATCAGGACAAGGATCAGGATCATCATCAGGTTCAGGAGCATCTGGTTCAGGATCTTCAGCAGCACCAGCAGCATCAGCATCATCATCATCAGCAGCAGCAGCTAGCTCAGATTCTTCATCACAGCCCAGCAACAAACGATAACTCTGGTAAGCCAGTAAACTCTGCTAACTCATCATCATCAGGTAATGGATCAGGTTCAGGAGCCTCATCATCAGGAGCTTCAGGTTCATCATCTGCAGCATCAGGACAAGGATCAGGATCATCATCAGGTTCAGGAGCATCTGGTTCAGGATCTTCAGCAGCACCAGCAGCATCAGCATCATCATCATCAGCAGCAGCAGCTAGCTCAGATTCTTCATCAACAGCACCAGCAACAAATAATGGATCAGGATCATCAACAGCAGCTTCAAGTTCAGCAGCCGCAGCATCAGCAGCAGCAGCAGCATCTTCAGATTCATCAACAGCCCCAGCAACAAACGATAACTCTGGTAAGCAGTAAACTCTGCTAACTCATCATCATCAGTAATGGATCAGGTTCAGGAGCCTCATCATCAGGAGCTTCAGGTTCATCATCTGCAGCATCAGGACAAGGATCAGGATCATCATCAGGTTCAGGAGCATCTGGTTCAGGATCTTCAGCAGCACCAGCAGCATCAGCATCATCATCATCAGCAGCAGCAGCTAGCTCAGATTCTTCATCAACAGCACCAGCAACAAATAATGGATCAGGATCATCAACAGCAGCTTCAAGTTCAGCAGCCGCAGCATCAGCAGCAGCAGCAGCATCTTCAGATTCATCAACAGCCCAGCAACAAACGATAACTCTGGTAAGCCATAAACTCTGCTAACTCATCATCATCAGGTAATGGATCAGGTTCAGGAGCCTCATCATCAGGAGCTTCAGGTTCATCATCTGCAGCATCAGGACAAGGATCAGATCATCATCAGGTTCAGGAGCATCTGGTTCAGGATCTTCAGCAGCACCAGCAGCATCAGCATCATCATCAGCAGCAGCAGCAGCTAGCTCAGATTCTTCATCAACAGCACCAGCAACAAATAATGGATCAGACTCATCACAGCAGCTTCAAGTTCAGCAGCCGCAGCTCAGCAGCAGCAGCAGCATCTTCAGATTCATCAACAGCCCCAGCAACAAACGATAACTCTGGTAAGCCAGTAAACTCTGCTAACTCATCATCATCAGGTAATGGATCAGGCTCAGGAGCTCATCATCAGGAGCTTCAGGTTCATCATCTGCAGCATCAGGACAAGGATCAGGATCATCATCAGGTTCAGGAGCATCTGGTTCAGGATCTTCAGCAGCACCAGCAGCATCAGCATCATCATCAGCAGCAGCAGCAGCTAGCTCAGATTCTTCATCAACAGCACCAGCAACAAATAATGGATCAGGATCATCAACAGCAGCTTCAAGTTCAGCAGCCGCAGCATCAGCAGCAGCAGCAGCATCTTCAGATTCATCAACAGCCCCAGCAACAAACGATAACTCTGGTAAGCCAGTAAACTCTGCTAATCATCATCATCAGGTAATGGATCAGGTTCAGGAGCCTCATCATCAGGAGCTTCAGGTTCATCATCTGCAGCATCAGGACAAGGATCAGGATCATCATCAGGTTCAGGAGCATCTGGTTCAGGATCTTCAGCAGCACCAGCAGCATCAGCATCATCATCATCAGCAGCAGCAGCTAGCTCAGATTCTTCATCAACAGCCCAGCAACAAACGATACTCTGGTAAGCCAGTAAACTCTGCTAAACTCATCATCATCAGGTAATGGATCAGGTTCAGGAGCCTCATCATCAGGAGCTTCAGGTTCATCATCTGCAGCATCAGGACAAGGATCAGGATCATCATCAGGTTCAGGAGCATCGGTTCAGGATCTCAGCAGCACCAGCAGCATCAGCATCATCATCATCAGCAGCAGCAGCTAGCTCAGATTCTTCATCAACAGCACCAGCAACAAATAATGGATCAGGATCATCAACAGCAGCTTCAAGTCAGCAGCCGCAGCATCAGCAGCAGCAGCAGCATCTTCAGATTCATCAACAGCCCCAGCAACAAACGATAACTCTGGTAAGCCAGTAAACTCTGCTAACTCATCATCATCAGGTAAGGATCAGGTTCAGGAGCCTCATCATCAGGAGCTTCAGGTTCATCATCTGCAGCATCAGGACAAGGATCAGGATCATCATCAGGTTCAGGAGCATCTGGTTCAGGATCTTCAGCAGCACCAGCAGCATCAGCATCATCATCATCAGCAGCAGCAGCTAGCTCAGATTCTCATCAACAGCCCAGCAACAACGATAACTCTGGTAAGCCAGTAAACTCTGCTAACTCATCATCATCAGTAATGGATCAGGTTCAGGAGCCTCATCATCAGGAGCTTCAGGTTCATCATCTGCAGCATCAGGACAAGGATCAGGATCATCATCAGGTTCAGGAGCATCTGGTTCAGGATCTTCAGCAGCACAGCAGCATCAGCATCATCATCATCAGCAGCAGCAGCTAGCTCAGATTCTTCATCAACAGCACCAGCAACAAATATGGATCAGGATCATCAACAGCAGCTTCAAGTTCAGCAGCCGCAGCATCAGCAGCAGCAGCAGCATCTTCAGATTCATCAACAGCCCCAGCAACAAACGATAACTCTGGTAAGCCAGTAAACTCTGCTAACTCATCATCATCAGGTAATGGATCAGGTTCAGGAGCCTCATCATCAGGAGCTTCAGGTCATCATCTGCAGCATCAGGACAAGGATCGGATCATCATCAGGTTCAGGAGCATCTGGTTCAGGATCTTCAGCAGCACCAGCAGCATCAGCATCATCATCATCAGCAGCAGCAGCTAGCTCAGATTCTTCATCAACAGCACCAGCAACAAATATGGATCAGGATCATCAACAGCAGCTTCAAGTTCAGCAGCCGCAGCATCAGCAGCAGCAGCAGCATCTTCAGATTCATCAACAGCCCCAGCAACAAACGATAACTCTGGTAAGCCAGTAAACTCTGCTAACTCATCATCATCAGGTATGGATCAGGTCAGGAGCCTCATCATCAGGAGCTTCAGGTTCATCATCTGCAGCATCAGGACAAGGATCAGGATCATCATCAGGTTCAGGAGCATTCTGGTTCAGGATCTTCAGCAGCACCAGCAGCATCAGCATCATCATCAGCAGCAGCAGCAGCTAGCTCAGATTCTTCATCAACAGCACCAGCAACAAATAATGGATCAGGATCATCAACAGCAGCTTCAAGTTCAGCAGCCGCAGCATCAGCAGCAGCAGCAGCTCTTCAGATTCATCAACAGCCCCAGCAACAAACGATAACTCTGGTAAGCCAGTAAACTCTGCTAACTCATCATCATCAGGTAATGGATCAGGTTCAGGAGCCTCATCATCAGGAGCTTCAGGTTCATCATCTGCAGCATCAGGACAAGGATCAGGATCATCATCAGGTTCAGGAGCATCTGGTTCAGGATCTTCAGCAGCACCAGCAGCATCAGCATCATCATCAGCAGCAGCAGCAGCTAGCTCAGATTCTTCATCAACAGCACCAGCAACAAATAATGGATCAGGATCATCAACAGCAGCTTCAAGTTCAGCAGCCGCAGCATCAGCAGCAGCAGCAGCATCTTCAGATTCATCAACAGCCCCAGCAACAAACGATAACTCTGGTAAGCAGTAAACTCTGCTAACTCATCATCATCAGGTAATGGATCAGGTTCAGGAGCCTCATCATCAGGAGCTTCAGGTTCATCATCTGCAGCATCAGGACAAGGATCAGGATCATCATCAGGTCAGGAGCATCTGGTTCAGGATCTTCAGCAGCACCAGCAGCATCAGCATCATCATCAGCAGCAGCAGCAGCTAGCTCAGATTCTCACAACAGCACCAGCAACAAATAATGGATCAGGATCATCAACAGCAGCTTCAAGTTCAGCAGCCGCAGCATCTTCAGATTCATCAACAGCCCCAGCAACAAACGATAACTCTGGTAAGCCAGT
>WHVY01000074.1:0-15103 GCA_022266195.1 Tetranychus cinnabarinus | reverse complement strand
TCTCAATGACAAGTATCTTCAAGATGCAAAAATGAGTGTTTTAACACTTAGAGTAACACCTTCAAGTAAGCTTATCTGAAATCGCCAATTGTCCTAATTTTCTTTTAATTTTATTTCTATGTTTTGGTAAACTTTTTACCCAGAAAAATTTTCTCCAATGGAAACATATTCTTTAATTAATAGACTCGATGAATTGGGTGAAAATCTTAAGGAGTTAATATGTTTCAAGCTTGGAATATCTTATGTGCGGATAAAATCGGTTAGATTTCAGTCTCACAGCACTCATCTAATAGCCTCAGTCGAAATTATTGAAAGGGTCAATTTTGTTGGTGAGTTTATTGATGAAGCTATTGTTCATTCCAACCAATAATCTTATTTGTCTTTTTCATGTTGAGATCTGGTAAGAAAAGATTATAACAAGCTTGAGCTAACAGATTTGTGAACTTTCTTACTCAATATTGAAACTCGTTTGAAACATTAACTATGAAAAGCCGTGTCAAGTAAGATTTTCTTGTTTTGATCATTTACTCGCGAGTTTATCTACACTTTCATCCTAAATCAAGTTTCTTGAATTTTAGTAAAATTATCAGCTGTAATGACATTAGCCATGGATGCATTGGAATAAATCTTGATCAGCCTTTGCCTGATGAAAAGGAAAATGGTTCAAACTGTGTTTTATACAACAATTTGGATAAGCATTGTATAAACTCGTTCAAGAGCCAACATTAAGAGAACTGAAAATGTCATACCAAAAGCTAAATCAAGCAACACTTTCAAGTGCAAAACTGAACTTTAAATTGCATCTGTTTGATTCTCTGAATCAAAATGACAGCCATTCACCAATTGATTCTGATTTGTTCAATGAGAAAGTTTATCGTAAAAATTATTTTGACAACTATATATTTCTTATACTGATTGTTGCCATCATTTGTACAATCTTTGGATCTGCTGCAGTTTTGTGCAAATTATATCGACGAAACGCTAGAGTTAGCTCATCTCCGTCTATTTCACTGACGGTGTTGAAAGACTCATAAAATTATGGATTTATCTGTATAAACTGATGCCAGTCAAATTTTTAGACTTTTTGTTATAATAGCAATCTGTGCATTGTTAACAAATCATTTTGGTATTTCGAATTCGTTCATTCCAAATGAAACAATATATTGTTGAATTTATTATCTTTATTTAAATATAAAACATTCCTAGCTGCTAAAACAAATCATTCAACAAACATGATTAAAATAAGTTAAAGTAATTCTAAAATGGAATGAAATAACGAATCACTCAACGAATAAAATTCTGGTAAAGAATGAAAATAAATCACTTTAGTCCAGGGTTGATTTGCGAGCATCAATCCGATCCCAGGCTTATACCGATTTTTTTAATAATTCTTGACAAAGATGAGGGAAACGTCAGATTTTGAGGTCAGTTATTTTTGTTAACCATTCCAACCTCCAACATTTTTTGAGACGCACAAATTTGTCATTTTGGCCGGTTTTCGGTCACAATTGCCATGATTTTTCAAATTTCTTTCATTCCTAACTCTTCTACCAATTCAATGGACTACACCTAATTTGATTTCAAGAGCACTCAGTTGCTTACTGCATTCATACAAACTTAGTTCGGGATGATCACCAGCAAAATTAACTATGAGATTTCGACGATAACTTAAACTTAGCTCCATTTGAATTGAATAACAAAGTGCAACTAACCTAAAATTATATTGCGTTGAAGTCCATCAAATTCCCGTTAAAACAAGTCTCATTTGGTAGCAATATGTCTAGACTGTGAATTGCTATTCTACATTGTATGTGTATAGCTATAGTGAAACCTTTGTATTCCGTTTATCACTGGTTTAATAATAGTGATATTTTTAATAAAGTACAGTAGCGGTCAAAAAAACTGACAGTCAATCAATTGTTCGTAACTCAGTCAGCGATTGATCAAATAATTTGAAACTCAGTTAATCAGTTCTATGATGTTTGCTGAACAATAATTCATTAGAAGCAATATTTTGTGTGACTTCCATCAGCTTCAACACACGCATGAATTTTGTTTGGCATTGAATTGATGAGGGAGTTATCAAATCTAATGCTATTTCTATGTAGTTTTTTAGAAAGCATGAGTGCAATTAAAATTGAATAAATGGCCGACAATAAAATGGTGCATCTTAATTTATATGTCTATTGATTCCCTCTGGTCTGGTCTGTAAAATGCAAAAAAAATTCGGTTCCGATCCATCATCTGATCGGAAATCTCAAATTGAAAGTAAGACTGTCATTTTTTTGACCGATACTGTATTGCCGCCATTGCTTCGTGTTATTATTGCTTTCAAAGGATGCATGGTTGGTCATACGACCGAAAATTAATGGAACACAAGCTAGCCTGATCTTCGTATGCCACTGAAAAAAATGAAACTGCAATTTTTTGGAACCTTTGCAACAATTAACCTTTTGAATTATGAATGAGCCAAAAAATTATAATATTTAAGAAAATTTTACTTTCTAAGAAATAATAAGAAATGTTTTTCATTGCGATGAAGCAGTCTATTTGATGTTAGACAAAATTCACAAATTACGAGCCGATATCTATTATATCGAAGATGTGATCCGAATTTTGCTCTTTGCTTAATTGAATGTATCGATTTTAAGAATAAACTGAAATTGAATCTTTTGAACTCACACAAACTGGTATATGTTGAAATTGTCGATTCTTTTGTCACCCATTTCGATTGATTTCTGTAAATTGAATCGATTGAATTGATTCAATAAATGAATGAAATGTTTTTCGCTTAGAGACAAGGAGAGGAGTTTCTCATAGATACAACATCAAATTAACTGGATCTGGTCAAATTTACCCATCAACAATTGATGAATGTTTACGTCTAAAGCTTCTAAAGTCAATCTGAGGTCATTTCGTATTAATTTCTTGATGTCATCATGTTTTGTTATTACCTGTAAATGGAACATTATCCATTTCTTGGAATTACTGATGGAGATTAATTGCCCGATGGGAATGAAATGAACTGTATGCAATAGCATTAGACTTTGAACTGTATCAAACCTGAACTTATCCCTTCCATGATTGGTTTCGCTTAAATTATCAACCATCTGATTGTTAATAAAAATATTGCGATAACAAAATCAGAAACTTTTTCGTTATATTTACTATAATTTTTGCTTTGAGCAGAAGTAAAAACAATTTTAACCGAATCGTTCTCATTTTATCAAATGTTAAACCTTTACTGTAATTATAAAAATACACTGTATTCACATTACTTCTCCAATTAACATGACTTGTAACAAACACAATCAGTGACTCAAGTCACTACCTTTCGTTTTGTCAATCAATAACCTCGAATCAAGCTCCAACAATTCAATCAAAATTATTATTGATGCCGTTATACAGACATTCGATCGTGATTGCTCGCAACAAAGTTTTACTGGTGTAAATAAAGTTTGTGCAATTGCTAAAGTATTTATAATTACAAAATATAATATAAAATGATATTGGTCACATTGATACATAATTACTAATTAATTACATTGAAATTAAAAATGTAAACTGGAAAGTTGATCGATCACACGTTTTGTTGAGTCAAGAAGTCTAATTAGTTGTCTTAAGATGAACAACGGAAAGGGCGTTTTGGTTTTGGATCATCAAAGATCATTTGAGTTTATTTGTTTTCTTTAAGTTGATATCATTCCAAAGATTCACATTACAACAACTGTTTGTTGGGTTAAAAGTTTCACAAAATGAATTTCATCTTAATTTCACTTGTAATAATCAACTCATTGTTTCAATTCAATCAAGGTAAGTCTCCATGCCAACCCAAATGATTTACCAGTTTAATGAATAATTTCTCTATCAGCCACTGAAATAAGAACGAGTTCATACGATTTTTGATTAAAGCCAATATAACTCATAAGGTAAAGAAACAAATGTCTTTTTGTCAACAATATTGAATGATTGTTTTAATTTTTCAGGAATCAAACAATACTTGGTACTTGGCTGAAACAGTTTATTTCAAGCCCTTAATTCATGGAGTAATCAAGATACAAAAAGGTGACATCGAGATGCAAGTTCATTACAATCTCAACACTTCAAAAAGAATCGTTTTCCTTGGTAAGTTGGACTAAAGCTACAAACATATTCAAACAAATACACTAAACTCACTGATTCCAATGCTATTCAGAAAACCGTGCCATGGAAATGGAAAGTATTCGCAATTTCACTTGGGATGGAGTACAATTACCTGTATCAACAATCAGATTGATCAATAAATGTTGATTTTGGGTCCGTCTTATACTATTCAATTCTTGATGCTTACAGCTATCAAGAATATGAAAACGAAGATCGCTGAAATACCGGAGTAACAATGATGGCCAGTCATTATTTTGGGTCTACAAGTTTTCAGGTGAGAAGTTAAATCATCTTTTCTTGGGAGAACAATTGTAATGATATTTTACTTTCCAATCGTTAGCAAGTCTCACTCCTTGGGTTGTCATAGGTGAATTGGACAACATAACTATTTATAATTCCTACAATAGTCCTTTGATTACCGTTAAAATTGTCAAAGTTATTGCTCTTGTTAGTGAAGTAATAGCAGGTGGGCAGCATTTTTATGCTAGATTCAATGAAACTCTAACTGATCACATAAATCAGTCGACAGTTGATTTTCAGGTATTGTTTCGATTGCTTTTATTCTAGTTTTTATTGATTTTATTTTTTTGCCTACAGTTTGATGCAGCTAAAATGTATCTAATTTCATGGATCAAATCTAAAAGACCAGGAATTGAATATGAACAAGTAGATGACTGGCGATCTGGTTTAAGCTTTACTTCAACAGCCGATGGCTGTGCAATTCAATCAAGCAATCAAAATGAATCATTCAATTTTGCAAGCTTAAGCTTTCACGAGTTTTTCGGAAAAGCCTGGATTTTTAAATACACAAACGAAATCTTATTCGTAAGTTTTTGCAGTTTTATCTTCAACATTTTATTCATTTTTTACTCTTTTTTCAGCCAATCAAATATCAACACAGAGACAAGTTAATCATGGATAAAATCGAGTTCAATAAACAAATTGGAAACTTTTCGTACGATTTAGTGACTACAACTCTTAGAGTGGCTAGAAGGGTAACTTTTTTTGAAAGAATTGTTTCAAATGAACAAAACTGAATTTACTTTTTTACCATTTTCAAGCCCGAAAATATCTCATCAGACCTGATCTTGCAAAATCTTCAAGTTGAACGTAAACTGTATAACAAGGAAAATGTATGTTAAACTCGAGTCAATCTTCCGAATCTTCGATTTAATTCGTTTTTATTCAACAGAGATCTTCATTGGAATATCAATTGGTAAAAACTCAAAAAATCTTCTTTTATGGTTACACCAAATTGAATTATGAGCCTGAACATCAAGTTTATACTCTCAATAACAAGTGTTTTCAAGATGCAAAAATGGATGTTTTAAAACTTCGAGTAACACCTTCAAGTAAGTTTAACTTAAATTGTCAATTGACTTTAATTTTGTTTAATTTTCTTTCTATCTTTTCGGTAAACTCTTCACGCCAGAAAAATTTTCTCCAGTCGAAACCTATTCTTTGCTCAATGAACTCGATGAACTGAGTGAAAATCTTAAGATTTTATTATATACCAAGCTTGGAATGTTTTATCTGAGGATAAAATCGGTTAGATTTCAGTTTCATGCCACTCATCTAATAGCCTCAGTTGAAATTATCGAAAGATTTAATTTCGTAGGTAAGTTTATTGATGGAGCTATTTTCAAGTTTATTACGATTAATCATTTTATTTGTCTTTTTCATGTTGAGATTTATTAAGAAAAAGTTATCGAAAGCTGGATCTATCTGGGTTTGTGACTGAGGTTTCATCAGATACTGAAAACTGCTTGAAACTTGAAGCCATGAAAAGCAATGTCAGGTAAGATTGTCTTGTTTTTGGTCATTTATTCTCTAGTTTATTTCTACTTTTCATTCTAATTCAATTTCTTGAATTTCAGTAAAATTATCAGCTGTAATGACATTAGCCATGGATGCATTGGAATAACTCTTGACCAGCCTTTGCCTGAGGAAAATGAAAATGGCTCAAACTGTGTTATATACAATAATTTGGATAAAGCATTGTATAAACTTGTTCAAGAGCCAACATTAAGAGAACTGAAAATGTCATACAAAAGCTAAATCAAGCAACACTTGCCAGTGCAAAACTGTACTTTAACTTGCATGTGATTGATTCTCCGAATCAAAATGATAGCCAATTGCCAATTGATTCTGATCCGTTTAATGAGAAAGTTAATTGTAAAAATCATTTTGGCGAGTATAAATTTCTAATACTAACCGTCGCCCTTTTTTGTAACGTCATTTGCTTTGTTACAATTTTGTGCAAATCACACCGACGATCCGTTCGAATCAGCTCATCTCCGTCAATTTCCCTGGCAGTTATGAAAGATTCACAAGATTTCTTGATGGAAAGATGATAACATTATCAATATCGATTGGCAACTTAAAATACTTATTCAAATCTCGAGACTTTGTGGATAAAATGAAGAGTCTTCGGATCGTTAACAAATTCAACAGAAATTATAAAAAAAATTATTTTGATTTGCACGTTTAACCTAAAGTTTTACAAAACAAATTAATATTCACTCATAATTTTTCAAACAGTTGAATTGTACAAAATGTCAAATAATTTTTCTCACCAATAAAAATATTTAATCAAAAAAATGACGGTTAGTAACTGCTCAAAAGTCAACAGTCTTAAACATATGATTGCAAAAAATAAATTTGATTCAAGTTATTTGATTTAAAAATGCTGTTAATATTTTCTGAAGCTAAACTTGCATCAACAAATTAATTTGAATTACAATCGATTCTATTGGTTAGCCATTGTCATCTAAATTGTATTTATATTTGAATTATAACATCTTGTCTTGTTTCATCATTTACAAACCATTGGAAGCTGTTGTAATATTTGTTGCTTTTAACGCTATCACTTCTTAATTCATTTGTGACCAGAATACATTTTCACTGCATCCATCTGAAGGAAATTTTATTCTTGTGCGATTCTTAAATTTAAAACATGAAGTGTCCATCTCACATCATATTCATTTTTGGTTCATTTTGTCTTACGTTCTGTAAGTAATTCTTTCTCATTTCAGGGTTCAATCTTTCATTTTAATCTTTTGGTCAATAGGTTTGGCTATATCATTACCTGGTTTCCCTGACATAAAAACAATTGTAGACAAAACTGAGCAACAAGCAAGTAAATTGATTGAAATCTCAAAAATGTCTGTTGAGGCCAAAGCGAAAGCTCACCAAGCAAAGAGCTTGTTATCTGGTCTTGCTCGGCAGTTGTTGCCTAAAAGAGGTAAGTATTAGTAAATATTTCGTTTTGAGCTTTTCTATTCTCGGATTGTTCTGTGTTTTTCAAATTTGTCATGTTTTTCAGTTGAAGGAGAGAAGTTGTTTTTACAGCGAAATTGCATCGCTCACAAATTTTCAAGACAATCTTTGAGCCAATATTATAACAGTATGGTGGATCATCCCTATCAATGTGAAACGCTTAGTAATGGCACAGACACGTTCAGGTAATTAGCTTATTTCGTTTAATGGTGAAATGTTTTCTAATCAAATGTTGTGTTTAGTCGTATCATTGGATGTGAAACTGAGTCGAAGAATTTCATTTGTTACGGAATCTCTAAGACTGATCCATTGCCTGAACCTGATGAGGATGGAAATGCTTGTTATGACGTTAAGAATCCGTTGATTCCTTCAATCCTCAATCTTCCAAAGTGCAATTGTGATTCCAATATTTTAACTCGCATATTTCATGTAATCTCATTTTCAGTCATTTTCTTAATTTTATTTGTCTTTTTTATCAACATCATAATGCTCGAGTTAATCAGTGAAGTCAGTCAAATAATATTGCTCTTCATCTTGTCCAACAGAATCTTTCGATTGCTTTTCGTTAAACGTTTTTAATTTTAATTTTAATTTTAAATTGGCTCTTAAATGGCAATCCAATTGCTAAATCATTTGTATCAAATACATTCCTATAACTATATGAATCATATTTATGTACATTTCCCATAACCATTTTCATTACATTAAACTATTAACTAATAAAGAACAGAGAATAAATTTCATTTCAAGTGTTTTTGTATACCAAATAAGCGACAAATGTAGCTACATTTGCAAGAAAATTGTTCTGACAGAATCGACATTTCAATGAACTGAACAATTGTAACCATACTTGATAAGCTGCCTTCCAGTTGAGGAACAATGGTGCACACAGATTTTATGAAACTCTGGTCTCTTTTGTGGTGGAGTAACAATACTGGTCGAATAGAATCCAATTTTGATTTAAATTTTTGAATTAACAACAAATCTTAAGAAAATTCTGGTTCCTTAACTGTTATCCATTGTTTCTCTTTCTCTAAACCTTTTTCATCGTGAAAACACATTGTCTTTGGCCCTTAAAATCATTAAGACATTAGAGGCTCAACAAGCGGGAAAAAGGAAAAATCAGTTCAATGGCCAATTTCAACAGGACTTTTCATATTCCATTGTGATTTTGCAAACCTTGTAACTAAAATTTGTCGGTTATTTGTAATTTTGAGGATAACCATAAATCGATATTTATCATCGATCATCTATTATTAGATTTCCGATTTGATTGCATCAAGATGCTATTTCTGCAATGAGATTTACTAAATTACCTTATCAGTGAAGGCAATGAGCAATTAAACAAGCAATCTCAGAATAAATCAGTTGTTGTTACTTCCGTTATTTTCATCAATTTTCTTGAACAAATATAGTGATTACAAGAGGTACCTCACCATCATGGGCTTAACAGTAATCGGTATTCTTATATGGATATAGCCTGGCCAAATTGCTGCTCAAAATTTAACAGTCATGAGCATATGATTTGAAAAAATATAAACTGATCTGTTTAACTTTTCAAGTTATTACATTTGAAAATGCTGTTAAGATTTTTTCAAACAAACCATTTATCATTACAAATTGATTTGAATTGCTATAAACTCTATTGGCTATCAATTGTCATCTAAATTGTATTTATGTTTGAATCTTCTCATTTTAGTTTGTTACATTAGTTGCAAATCATTGAAAATCAATGTAGCTCTAATTGTCACTTTTAAAGCAACTGTGCCTTGGCTCATCTGTGACCAGAATACATTTTTTACCGCATCCATCTGAAGCCAAATTACATTTTGTGTGATTCTTCAATTCCAAAGCATGCGAGGTCCATCTTTCATCATATTCATCTTTTGTTCCTTTGGTTTTACGCACTGTAAGTAATTCATTCTGGTTTCAATGGATCAATCTTTAATTTCAATCTTTTTGTCAACAAAATAAACAGGTTCGATTGACTATCAAATAATGTTAGAAAAAACTGCGAAAGAAATAAATGAGTTTACAGAAGCTTTACGCTTGTCTGAGGAGCAATTAGCGAAAGTTAACGAAACACAGATCATCGTTAGGGAATTCGTTGAGAAGGTTGCTCAATTTGGTAAGTGTTTGGTTTCAAGCTTTTATAGCCCCATAATTTTCAGTGTTGTACACAATCAACTCTAATTGTGATTTTATTTGAATTCAGTTGAACTACAAAAAATTGTTTTACAGCCAAGTTGCGTCGCTCGTAAATTTTCAAGACTATCTTTGAGCCAATATGATAATAGTAAGGCCGATTATCTCTATCAATGTGAAAAGCTTATTAATCGTACAGATGAGCTCAGGTAATTGTTTATTTGATTTGTTTAATGGTGAAATATTTGCTAATCAAATTTTATATTTAGTCGGATCATTGGATGTGAAACTGAGGCTAAAGATTACATTTGTTACCGAATCCATGTAACTGGTCCATTGCCTGAACCTGATAAGGATGGATATGATTGTTATATGGTTGACAATCCTTTTCATGACATTTTTAAGGAACAATTGCCAGATTTAATTGTTCGTTCATGCGTTCATGCAAGTATTCATGTGATTTCATTTACAATCATTTGTGTATTTCTTATTGTTATTTGTTTTCAATGTCGTAATGCTAGACGCCTTAAACGAGAGCAACCAAAAGATATTGATATTGATTCTGTCAAATATAATCGCTCAAATTTTTGGGATTGAATGATCTCTGTTTTAATAACTTTTTAATTCTCATTATTTTTAAAAAAAAATATTTTAATTTATTTTTAAGTTCAATCATCTGTAATTGTTGAGAAATTTCAACTATTTTAATGTAATTCATTTCTATCATATTAAACATATCTTCACTAATCATAATAAGCATTGCATTTGTATTTTATTGAATCTTTTTGGAAAACGGAAAATTTTGAAAATAAGTTGAAATTTATTCACATGTTTAGGTTTAAAAAGGATATAAATCTATTATATTTATTATCTAAAAATTTGTGTTTGGGTAAAAGATAGTGATTTTTTACATTGAAACATAGATATTCGCATGTTATTCTCAAAAAACTAAACAAACAACTCAATAATTGATGAAATCAATTTGATAACACGATTGTTTGACCGGATTCTGTAGCTGTTTCATGATTAGTTTTGGTTCAGTCAATATGTATTAGATGGTTAGAGATCATGATCATTAAAGAGGTGATACAACGCATTTCAAAATGTTAAGGCAGACAGTATCTCTACATTTAGATGAGGATTATGTGTAACAAAAGATCAATTTTCCAATTTTTGGTTCTTATTGAAAATAACTATGATAAATAAACAATTCATTTTTTGAAAGTTGAACGGTTATCTAAAAATTTAAAAATATTGCCAGTTCTTAATATCTTGAAATGCAGAGTATCAATGTTTTTCAACCAATATTGTGTGAGCTTATGAGGTTCAGTTGCGTTATTTATTCCACAACTGCTTGTTCAGGATTATCAATTATAAATGAACTGCTCAGCTTTGGTTTACCTCCAAATACACTCAACAGTACTGGTAATAAAACAAGACCATGAAGTGCTCCAATAATAACAATACCAAAATACATTCGGAAATAAAATACAACGAAAATTTGTGATGTTGACCAAGCTAACACCAGAATACCGGCAAATTTAGTCAATGTGATTCCAGATAAAACAGATGAACCCATTGTAGCCAAGGCTTCTTGTGATCGCTTAACACGACTTGCTTCATTACTCATTAGGTAAGCATGAGTTATATGTGAACAAAATTCAACTGAAATACCAGCAGCCATAACGAGATTAACCAAAGACAAGGCATTAAGTGAAATGTCCCACCAATACATCATTCCCATAAGATTGATTACTATACATATAATGGTGAAAACGACAATCAGTGATGCTTTGATATCAAATCCGTACAAAACAAAGGATACCAAGAAAATAGCTGTTATTGATAAGGCAAGACTTTTGATGGAATCACCATAGATAGTAAGGTATTGCTCGTAATAAACGTAGACAAGAGAATATGGAAATACTTTAACTTCTTCGCCTGGCTTTAAAGCACTTGATACAGCTCGTTCAATGTTTGATGCTAAGAAACGAGCACTTTTCATTGCTTCGATAAAATCACTTGACTTGACTAGAGGTGAATGATAGGAACTATAGTGGCTAGCCAATACACGACCATCATCACCTAATTTAACAGCAGCTCCATAAGCTCCAAGACCACCTTTTGGACAATTGGCTGTCGGCTCATCAGATAAGTAGTCAGGCAGAAAAGCATAAAATTCTTTTGGTAGCACAGTTTGGTCATCATCTAGAATAGGGCACTGTTTACAATCTTTGCTTCGGTTAATATCTGTTAATGTAGATGGACAGAAGCGATTTGTATCATTTTTGAAAATTCGGCAACACGATGATGATCCAGCCCAATCGAAGTAATCATCAAGCCATGAGGCAGGAGTATCAACAATGTAACTAGATTCGGGTTCGTGTGATGCTTGACTGATTTGATTAAAGAGGGAATTTTCACCACAGAAGCTAGCTCCACAAATAATTTCTTGATGGAAAATTTCTGAATAATCAAATTTGCCACCAACAACAAAATAAACAGGAGGTCCGACACGTAAATCATTTTTCTGGGCTTTGAAATATTTAAGGACGTAAGAGTCATGAGGCATTGATAGTTCTTGGTCCAATCCAACCTCAATTTTGTTGACGACAGCAATAGAAGAGCAAACCCAAAGAGTAAAACCGATGAATATAACTAAACGAACTTTGTCTTTCATAAGGAATGGTGCATAATGATCTTTACAGATTTTTTGAAGTAATCCAGCTTCAACATCATCAGGCGTTGGATCAGGATTGATGTTTTTGGATGATTGAAAGCAACATAGAATATCAAATCTAGATGATTTTTGTCTCTCCAAATCAAGATATAAAACAGCAATGAAGACACTCATTTGTAATAAAAAGTCGATTAGAAGAGCTAAAGCAGCATTCAATGCAAACATTCGGATAGCGGGCATAGTTGATAAAGCTCCAATAAAGAAACATGTAACTTCACAGGCAAAAGCCATAAGAATAGATGGTCCACATTTTCCCAAAACCTTAGCTACTTGATCTTGAGAAGACTCATTTTGTTTAGGATTATAACGCTAAGATTGAAAAGAAAAGAAATTTATATTAATTTTTGGTTAAATTTGATTTTTGAATAATTTTTACCTGTAAGTGTTGAGCAAGAATGAAAATATTATCGACACCAACAGCTAAAACCAAAAAGGGAATAACCTCCATGATGATAAGAGTTAGATTAAATCCTAGAAGGATCATCAAACCAATAGATGATATAACGCTGGCAATAACGGTTATAACACCAAGGAAACCCAAACCGATTTTGGAATGAACAAAGAATTGACTTTTACTTGGAATTTTGCCCAGGGTTAACGAGACGTATGCAAACATAACCAGATAGCTGACAACAATAGTTGAAATGTCGCCCAAACTTTGGCGATTGATTTCATCCTGAACTGATCTCTGTTGGAATAATTTAAAATAATATTGGCTTATTATTTGAGTCTATTCATTAATATTACTCAAAAGAGTTGTTAAAGCAGTGAGAGGTACGTGGGACGACGTATGCTTCTTACATTATCGAAGATTTATAATACATGAAGTTTGAATGTTTAAAAATTTACTCACCTCTGAAAAATAAGAAATATCGAGATTAGGGAATCGAGTATGATTGAAAGCATTTAAGTAATCCAAAAACACTTTTTCCCATGCTTCTGCTTTTTTATTTTGACTCTTGTCGGCATGATTATTGTTTAAAATTGTAATTACAAGTGATGTAGCTTGAGTGTAAGCGGCAGCAGCATCTTTTTGCGAATCAGCGAGATTAAAGCCAGCGAGAGCAACTTTTGGCAAAGCTGGGCCACCATATTCACCTAAACAACGGTAGTGAAATGGTTTCAAATTATCATCGAGAGAATAAGGATTACTAAGACAGGAAACGAGGTGATCGAGGTAAGTATAATTTGAGTTAGGATCATCATCAAAGTGAGTGGCATTTTCCTGGAACCAGCCTAAAACACTTTGAACTGCACATAAGCCATTGCCTAAAGGACTGAAACATATGTCATTCAATTTAATTGTTTCACCATCCAAATTTGCTGTGAGCGATGTAATTTCTTGCTCAAGCTCCAAAATTTTCAATAGGAAGTCTTTTTCGAAAATGGCGTTAAATGTGTATTCTTTACCACTTGAGTTATACAGAAAACTAGGTTCATTTGTTGTTCTCTTGATGATCAACTGATTAGTTCGATAAAATGGACCAAACATTTCATCGAAATATTGTTTCTCTTGACGAGCTTGACTCTTAGGTGAGCTCCATAGTTCAACAGGATCTGAGGTTATTCTACTAGAAATGTTTCTCAACTCAAGACCAGTAACCAATACTAAAGCGATACCAATAATTATGACTAGAATCGGTCTTCCAGTAACCATATATCCCCATTGAGTAAAACAGTGTTCAAGAAATGCTTCCAACCTGGATCCGATGGTTTTTCTGGGTAATATTGCGAGAGTAGAGTCACAGAGAGCATTTTCATCTAAAAAACCGAAGAAAAATGATTACATTATCAGAATATATAACAGAAGTTTTAAATACGAAATAAATAATGGAATAAATATAGAATGAATCATAGAGGATATCAAAGATCAAAGAGTTAAAGAAGGAAAGAAAGAGAGGATAGGATAGATTAGTTTTATCGAACTTATCATGCACTAAACTGTTAAATTTGTTAGTAGGAGTTGTCGAGGAAACAGCCATAGGATGGGATCCGTTGTTATCAGCTAATTAAAAGCAAAAAGGTTTCAAGTTAGTTGGGAAATTATGACTCAATAAACGATTTTAACAAAAAAGGTTTTTCATAAGAATAAAGTAATATTTACCTTCATGAGTCTGTTTTCTACGCTCATAATGGGTAAAATATAAAACTACCAGAGTAGTAGTAGCTACAAAAATGATAGACATAACTAAGGCCATGCCATCAATACCGAAAATCTTAAATATTTCATGAGATTCAGGTTGAGGCAAAGGTTTACACACAGCTGGGCAATCTGAACACGAGCAGGCTGATTTATTAGCTACTCCTGGTGCTTCAAAGCATTGTGATGAAACGAGAGGAATAGGTGAGATGCCAGTGTCATTAGAATCAGGATAGTATTGAAACTTTATATTGAATGGTGAAGGATCTTTCTGTCCAACATATTCCAACAGACGATGAGCATTGCATTGGTCACCCCAATTACCACACATTATTTTCATCGGTTTATCTCCAGGACCAGGGGCCAAAACATTAACACAAGAATTGAATAAGGTCTGAGCAAATTTTTCTTCGATCGCATAGGAAATCGCGGTTATTTGCTGTTTATCAGGTTTGCTTTTTGAAGGCTCTGATGCATCTAGCCTTAAGAATGTTGATTGTTTTGGTGAACATGTCATCTCACACAAATAATTAGCAAAATTGTAAAAACATGATGGACATCGGGATAACATTCCTTTTGGGAGAGCCAATTGGTCAACCAATTGATTGATTTGATCCTCATCACAACAGAGAGTTGGATTGTTAACTGCGAAAAAA
>WHVY01000073.1:0-15607 GCA_022266195.1 Tetranychus cinnabarinus | reverse complement strand
TCTCTACTTTCCTTTGAAAGAGGCTAAAATCTTTCTGAGCTGACCAAGAATCTTGAATAAGCAACGTTCTGTTCTGAACATAAGGATTTACACATTCTGCAATCCAATATTCGAGTGTATTTTTTGTCATTTTTCCACTGGAAGTGCATGTAACCACAATATTTGCAGGTTTACTACTATCAATTTTTGATTGAACTTGAGGACCAAACCTACCATTTGGCTCCTGAAAGCAAATGAAAAGTTTTGGTGCTAGTTTACCTGAATTCGCTATGAGTACTTGTATTGTATACGAGTGTGATATGGAGTTGATATTTTGGACGATTGCCAATGTATCTTTTTCACCCTTATCACTCAAGGTCCTAGCAGAAATCAACTCATAATTGAACCCTGATTGATCTGTATTCTAAACATTGTCATCATTACAAGCACTTTTTGCAGAATTAATTTTTGCAGCGAAATTGATAGCCGATTGGCGAATTTCTTCTTCTCTTCTGGCAGTTCTTTTTGTTACAAATTTTGTAATTTTTCTTGAAGTAATCCGATATTCATCCTTAAAAGATTTCATAAACTTTGAGCTAGCTGTAAAATCAGATGTGAAGCCCAAAGTTCTTGCAGATTCTATCGCCCAAGTTTTCAATTGATCACCGTGAATTGGAAGATATTTATCTCGGTGACTACGATATTTGGCATACATAAGAGCACGAATACTTCTCAATTTTGTGAATCTGTTTCCACCTTCATTGACGAATTGTATTATCCGCATAAGTTTTCGATGAGAACGGTTCAATGTTTTATATCGTTCATAACATTTGGTTGCTCCATATTTTCATACCAATTTTTGATCTCTGTCATTGTCTCTAATGTATACTCCTCATGAAGTGGCTTTTGTTGTTTTTTAACTGGAGAAGCCTCGTATTCAGATGTCGATGGAGCAGTTTCATCATCAGTTTCTGCTTCTGTGTCTGAACCAGAATCAGAATCAATATCACCATCTTCATTACCATACAAATAGTAATCTTCATGGAGTTCAAGTGAACCTTGAGATTTACATTGAATAAGAACCAAAGGAGGCCGGAAAATTGTTTATCTTCTTCACCTACATCTGATGGCGTAAACTTATGCTGGTTGCAAAAATTTTGTAGCAATTTAACAACATTAGCAGGATTAATCATTTCTGAAAGTTGATGGCATAAATGAAATTAGAATCTCAAGGAATAATGAAAAACAAATTTACTTACCGATTTCAGATGAAGAGGGTCAAAAGAGGAACAAAAGATGAACAAAAAGATGATTTAAAAGATGAACCAAAAGATGATTAAAGAGATCGAAGAATCGATTCAAGCTCAACACAAGATAAACACAAGACCAAAATAAGATCAAATTATTATGAATAAAAGATGAATTATTAATACAATTAATAAAAATTTGAAACAGATAAGATGAAAATGAAAAAGAAACTAGTTGAAATGGAAAAGAAGATGAAACAAACAGAATTCAATGTTTAAACTCAACTGACTGAAAAAAGCAGTTACTATGCCCAAACCAGTTTCGGGAGCAAACAAACTTTGACCTTAACAAAGGCCTTTGTTACCTCCGGAACAAAGAGAGCAAAGAAAAAGCAAAGAAAAGCATTTCATTCATTTTTTTCATCAAATAATCAATAAAATTCATCAAAAATATGAAAAAGTAAAAAAATGACCTTAAACGACCTTAAAATAACCTTAAAATTAATTAAAAATAACTTTTAAAAAGTTCAACAAAAAAAGCCACAAGCGAGATTCGAACCCAAAACACCTTATCTTCAAGCTAACCCTTTCATCACTGCGCCACCGCAGCTCACACTTTTACCTAATTTTAATTTTAATTAAATCAAAATTGCCAAATTTTAAACCCAAATATCTTAGGAACCACTTAACTCGCAGACGAAACCCATTAACCCGTTTATCCCACCCCTTGGCTCTATCGAATGAGCTATCAAACATCAAAATCCAGGAGTGACACTTGGGTAACTTCCCTTGTAAGAGTTGAACTAGTTATTCTTTGTATGCAAATCGCATCCATTTTACAGTGTTACAGTTAAATTGTTAAAATAATAAACAAAGTAACAGTTAAATTAACTTATTAACAATATTAACAACTGTGACTGTTGAACAACACTTTGCAAATTTTGAATGTTGAAAAGCGAAAGTCCTATTTTTTCTCATTTGAGCTAGTTGGTAAACTTTATTCGGATTAATCATTTGTTTGGATGTAACACTCTTAACGATTGTGTTGGTGCTTTGTTTCTCCAATCGAAAGATTTTTATTAAAGTTTGCTGGTAGCTGATCTCTATTCTTCTTGATACACAATAATAGGCGAATCGAGAAGCGACATACCAAACTTTGAGTCCTAATTCTTCATGTTTTGAGTAAGCATAGTTTAAACTGAATGTTCAATGGAGGTCAACAATGTTTGAATCTGTTAAAGTTGTTGGTATGTGTAAACCACAGCAGAAACAGACAAAAAAAGCTTTATCATCCGATAGATAAAAGCAATCGTATACAGTTGTATACACTTTGCTTCGCTTTAGTTCAAAACTGGAGAAAGTGTCTGTTTTCCAAAAACTTCATTTTCATGAATTTTTTAAGCGTTTGAATGGCTTCAGGGCATGACCAGTTCTCAATGCTTGGAGTCAGCATATTGACTGTGTAAAATAATCCAATTTCGGTTATTGTAAAATATATTTTATCAATTTTTCATAATTAAATCAATCGAATCGGATTCAACTTCAATATCTGCTTTGATTAATCTCATCAGACATGAATGATCCTTACATTTACTCATATTGAGCCTTTTGAATTTACAATTTAAAATCCAATCAGTGATTTGTTTCACACGTGGACATCTGTTCTCATTGTTAAATATACATAATTTTGTTTTATGAAGGTTATGATTTTTAACATTATTAATTATTTTTTCCTGTCTATTCTTTTATTTTCCAGATTTTGGAACAGGATTTACAATGAAGTGTTTTAATTTCAAGTTTTTTATGTATTTTTTTTAAACATTTACATATTTTGAAGCTGTACATTGATTGTTTGTGCTTTCGGTAGCACAAGGTTCAATTTTCGGTATTTTTGATACCATAAAACTGATTTTTGATTGCTCTTTCCAAAAAGAATCTTCTTTAGAAGGTATTCTTTGACCCTTAAGTGATGAATTAGCTGTTATGATGAAAAATCGCGCACATTCTATTTTCATTGCTGCAATTAAATAATGAAAAGAATAAATCATACTAATATAATAACATATAATAACTAATGCGTCTGGAATTACAGATAAAATTTCGAAGAACATTCTTCTTGATACAAATATTGCTTTCGTTATCAATCAATTTTATGCAAGCAAGTACATTATGCACTTCTCATGCAGGAATCATCGATAAAATACTGAAAAAATCAAAGGCTGAAATTTTGATGTCAGCATAGTTAATTGGTTCCTCATTTTCATCGTTTATTTGCGCTACTTCATCGGCCTGAACCTCAACATCGGATAATCGAATAAAACTAAGGGATGTTGGAGAAGAATGACCAAAATCAGTAACGAATTGAAACTTTTTAACGGTCAATGTTAATATTGAACTCAATTTAGTGAACTTAAAGTCAATATCAGTGTTTAAACACAATAATGATCGCAAACTCACTTAAATACAATATACACAGACTTCCAATAGGATAATACTATTTAGTTAATCAAAAGCTATGTATAGAAAGGGAAAAAAATTTGACCTTGACTATTACTCTTTGACCTTTAAAAATGAAAAACAAATTTAACAAGTTAAAGATATTTGTGAGCAAATGTAAGTCCCCAAACCCGTATTTGCTCGCTAGATGGCGATGGTTAAAAATTTTTTTTTAAAAAAATAGATGGCAGCACTTTCTATCGGAAGTATGAGGGAAAAAGGAAATAGCCTATCCCATATGGAATTTCACTTTTCTTGTTTAAATCACATTGATTTTGTTAAATTTACATTAAATTAATTAAATTTAAACTTATTATTGTTTTAAATTACTTTTTTTACTAATAAAAGGTAATTGAATAGAATATTGTTGTATTTTTCATCTTTTAATCATTTTTTTCTATTTTTTCCGTTTTTTAGACACCACTTTGGACACCATTTTGGACGATTTGACAGCAATATTGGATTATTATAGCTATAATTTGAACTATTGGTAAGTAAACTTGATTATTCTTAAATTGTATTAAATTTAGCTAAATCTTTTATTCTAACATGCTTCTTTTCGCTTTGTTTTCCACAGGTTTGGATATCAATTTTTCATTGGTTTCATTTCATTGGTTTGGCCATCAATTGAACATACAATCACCCAAATTGGACCAAAGGACAAAAAAGGTAAGTGATTATAAATTGTAATTAAGAACATTTTCTGTTTGATTATGGAAAGCATCGGACAGTCTGAATTTTCAACATGCTGTTAGTCAAATCGTTCCTCAATGCAAGCAAATGGAGAAATCCAGCTTGGATTGCTGATCTTTTTGATCTTACTCAGAATTGACAATTCAGACAGGTTTTAAAATGTCATTCAAAAAACAAACAGAAAATGTATTCAAACAAAATATTGTAACACACCCTTAAATATATATAGTGATCATAGTTAATGTAATTAGATTTTTTAGTTATCCTTTAGTTTGTTAACACCCTTATCGATTTTTATGTATCACAAGTTAAATATTAGATGTCCGAATAAAAAAGAGTTAGTTCCCTAGGAACTCTCAACCGGAAAACTTGAAACCTTTGTTTCAATTGGTAGCAGAGCGTGGTTTTGACTTGATAAACCTAGTGTTTTGTTCACAACATTTCTTTGATTATATCTCAAAATATCCATCGTTATATCAACCAGTAAACCAATCTTAAATATTTCTGTGAATTATCATCATGATTAATATAATATAATAATTTATGCCCACAGTTAAATGATTAAAATTAATAATTTCACTTGATCTAATGTAATTTTGAACTATCAACACTGACAACAAATCTTCTTAAGTTTACTGTTTCTGTAATCTCCAAGATGTGGTTGAAGCGTTACACATCGTTATTATCTTGAAAAATAACAACTCAACTTTAACTGTATTCCATTGCTGAGATTTATTCATCTCTTGATTATCAAGGTTATATTTGTTCAATTTGTCAATTCATCTTTATCTTCAATTCAATAATTAAAGAACAATAAAAATTTGATCTAAATAAAGTAAGTAATTTAACAAGTTACGCATGTTAGACCTGCATGATGTTCAGGTTAGTTTAAAACCTAATTGTTCGTAAATTAATACCTAATATTAAGTCTTAACGATTATCAATCGATTTGAGGGCCCAGCTTGATATCTTCCGTCTATAACCGTAAAAGCTTAAGAATACAGAACGCTTCAGTTCGTCATTCATGTCAGAGCTAATAATTAACTAATTACAACCCCAATTTAATCATTTACTTCTACTCTCTAAAGTTTAAAAACCTCTCATTAAATTTATTGGCCGTTATTGTTTGATGGTTTAAGAACGTTACAGTTAGCCATCTTTCATACACCTTAGTCTATTATCGATATTCACCTAAAATATTCTTTTCTTAATATCTAAATTGATTGGCGGTTTAAGAACGCTTCAGTTCGCCATTCTTCATACATTACCTGTCAATAGTCCTAATCTTGCCTGAAAATAATTTCATTTTAACACATAAATTGTATCGATTGATGGTTTAAAGAACGCTTTAGTTCGCCATTCTTCATACATTACCCGTAATAATCCTAATTTGCCTGAAAATAATTTCATCTTACTACCTAACTTGTTAAAGATTGATGGTTTAAGAACCTGAGTTCGCCATTTTCAATCATAGTGATTAATTAAGTCTACAAAAGACAACACCCTACTTAGATAAATTAAATCTAGAAAAGATTGATACTTTCTAATCAAATTCAAGTCTATAAAAGACTACACCTTACTTAGATAAATTAAATCTTGACAAGATTAATATTTACTAAAATAAATCAAGTCTAAAAAGACTACACCTATTCAATTAGATTAAGTTTAGAGGAACCAAACCTCACTTAGATACACTCAATTACATTTGAAAAAGATTGAATCTTTACCATATTTTTCTCATCGCAAATTGAGCGTGATTTCAAGTCATAATTCTCATTTTAACTCAAAGACGATTCTTAGATGGTTTAAGAACTCAGTTCCCATCTTCAATAAATTCTAATCATAAATAAACGAAATAATTCAAAAAAAATTGAATAAATATATTATTACTTATTAAAGTAAGCCATTTGCTGAGTTTCACTCACACCCTTGAATATTTCTTGGTGATCCAATAATAATAAATACAATAAATTTAATAAAAAAATAAATAAATAAATAAATAAAATTTAATCAAACAGATATATTTCGATTGGTTAGAAGCTTAGCTCACCATCTTTCTTCAATGTCACACAATAACTCTTAACTTTTACTGAATATTCAGCTCTTGCTTCATAAAAAAAATTTAAATTAATAATAATCTAAAGAATTAAATATAATAATCAGCCCTAGTGCTTCTACAAATATATTGATCACAAAAGAATAATAATCAGAATAATATTACAATATACATTGTTAATAATCAAATCGATAAAAACAAAACAAAAAGGCTTATACGCCCTATTGATTAGACCTAATAACCAGAATATATTTAACTCAAATAAATCAAACCCAAAGAGGTTACACCTAAAATACTTTGCATTAATAAGATTACATAAAGAGAAGTCTCCAGTGACTACACCTTCAATTAATAGCGAGATTCAGTCATTACTGATGTCAGATTTAATCTATAAATAGATAATACCTAAAATACTTAGGATAGATATTATTAAACGAAAATAAGTCCTTAGTGACAACACCCTCATAATAAAATTCAGTCATCACTTATGTCAGATAAAAACAAAGAGATGTTCATAGCCTACTTAGCTATGGCCTCATAAAAACATTAAGTTTCAACAGAATATAAACATAAATGCTTAATTTACAAAATGATGAAAAATAAAACTCACAAAAAAAATAATAATAAGAATAATCTTAATACACCCTGGATAAAGAAAAATTATAAAGTAACAATAATAATAGAATTAACAAAAATAACCATTCTGCATATTATAGCTTAAATAACAAATAGAAGTATCTGCATTTATCAAAATTGAATTACTAATTAACTTATCTATTATTCAACTTTAATTAAGCACTATTTCACTAAAATCTTTGAAAAAAAAATAAATAAAAAAAAATAAAAATTTGAGAAATACATTGACAAATCAAAATGGAAGAAGAAGATAACCTATTCCTTGTAACAGAAATTAAACTCGTAAATCAATTAATCAAAATAGGTACAAACAAAGAAAAATTGATTAAATTGTATGACATTCTATATGCTGATAGCCCAAAGGCTAACGTCGACGCAGATAACGCAGAAGAATGGACGAGTGAAACTCATCCAGGCTTAAGTCCTATTCATTATAAAGCTAAGCTAGCACAAGAATTACAAGGAACCAAACAGCAAGTTGGTCAATCTACTGTCGATTTTATCTACCAAATATATGGCGCATGTAAAATCATAGATAGAACAACGCCTGAGAGTTTTATCGTCAGTTTAATAAAAATAAAATTATTAACTCAAATCAAATATGAGATTATCTCAAAGAATCCAAAAACAATACATGAATTAATTGCAGCAGCTAGATTGGCTGAACAAGAAGTAAATAGTTACTCATCACTTCTTCAAACCGTAAACGAATCAGAAAAAGAAACGGATAAATAGATAAACAAAAAAAACATACAAAATTAATTAGCGAAATTTTAAACAATTAAGCAAAAAAAATAAGCCAATTCAAAAAAAAATAATAATATTAACAGAGTTTAGTGTAATAATAGTTACGATTAGGCTAAAACTTAGGAAAGAAATAATAATTTATTTCAGATTAACATCTAGATCATAGATGGCAATGAACGTCTTATCGTGTTGGCAACAAATGTAACTGAACAGAGACTGTTCAGGATGGCAGCCGATATATTGTATTAAATCTCATTTTACCCAATATTGTTCCTATCTCTTAAAGCATAAAACTTCACCAAAAATGTCCCTCATCCCATTTGTAGTCATGCTAGACAAAGCGTAGTATTTCGGCAGTATATACTGTATTATGCTAGCGATTTAAATGTTGATCATACTTTTTGGGATGGAATCATCCAATACGTCGGGATAGTTGGTGGTGCCTTCTATTCTTTCTGTTGCCCTTTTAAAGGTGGACTTAAGAAATGTTCTAATGAAGAATTTGCAGATAATGCAGACTACGCTGCATTAGGACTCTTTGTTAATCTCGACCATGCTATGACGGATCATTTCATGATGCTAATGAATCTGCATTTGTACAATCCGTAAGATCTCAATGTCAAATTGATGATGAATATGTCGAACCTGACTACGATTACCTTGAAGATTACAATGATCCGCCAGAACCAGTGAGCTTTGCTTTCGTAGATGTTGCACCTTTCTTTCCAGTCAGTAGGTTGGAAAAATCTTGGATACAGTTCTCAATGGCGAAAGTCCTTTGTCATAGAGGTACTCCTACAAATCACAATCAGAAAAAATTTATCCTGGCTAGTGATGCAAAGATTAGCGAGTTTTACAAATATTACTCCGAACTTGCCCACATTGCTCTTTCAACGCCTTCTTTCGATTTCGAAGAGTATCCTGGTTTTTTTGAATTACGCGATAAACCATTTAATCATCTTTTCAGTAAATTTGTCATCATCTGTAAATGTTGTCGTGAAGAGTGGAACAATGAATACGACTGTATACAAATCCACAGATCCGATTACAAAGGATGCTGCAAGAAATTCCGACCAGACAACCCAAAAAGAAATAAAGGATGCTGTCTTGGTCCTCCCCTCACAGAGGAAGAAAGTTGCCAACCCGAATTTTGTGGATTCGGACCCATTTGTTGCCAAAATTGTGGAAGTGAAGACTCTAAAAGTTTGCACCAAATCATATTACATAGTAAATCCTCTGTAGGCGAAATCTCATACACCACAGGGACTGAAATGAATTGCCCCCTTTTAGAACTTGAAGGATGGTACTCCTCCTCTGAAATTAGAATTAAAAGCTTAACCAATAACTAAATTATTACACAAATTTCATAAAAATTATCAATATTAGCACTACATTATACTATCTTAATCATATTCCTACATTAGTACTTCTACCGTTAACTTTTAAAAAAAACCATATAGAACTAATATATTCTCTAGTACTAAGACGTTATATACACAATTTAAATTGTATTTTTTGACTCCAATTAATTCTCAGGTTCATCAACGCAAAAAAAATGGAACGCACACCAGAAGATGAGTTCAAAAGAGACTGGGTCGATCTGGAAAGTTCTCGAGATTTTGAATGTTTTGTGTGCCTGAAAATTATTCCAGACCATTTCCAAAACCACACCTGCGTACATTGTAGATACTGCATGTGCCCAAATTGTCAATTAATGTACGCATTAGAAAATAACCTCAGAACTCCTCACCCAAAGAATGTCAGGCTTGCAGAAGACCATTTAGATATGGAATTAGACCCAAAAGTGGTATAAAATCCATAGAAGTATGGGAAAAATTACAAGTTTATTGTCAGTTCCCATCATGTAGAGAAATTTTAACTAATGAAGATTTTAATTGGCAGACTAATATTTGCCAACATAATGTTAAAAATTGTTCCTTATGCATAATGTATAAACTACCACAGGAATTTCATTCCAAATTTTGCATAACCCTTAGCTCTACCCAGAAGGAACTACAATTTAAAAATCAAGAATTAAGGAGAATGGCTTCACAATTAGAAGATTATAAAGAAATGTTAGATGAAGCTAAAAATAAATTACAAGAATTAGAAAATCATTAGAATCAATTAATGCTTCCCAAAATGTAAACTAAGAATAACCTCAAACCTTAGATTAACGTTCCAGAAATTCAAGATTGTTGTAACTGAACAGTGGCTGTTCAGAATGGTCGTCTTTGGTGATTTTTTCAACTTAGACCCAGTGCGAGGAAATTTTGTTTTTAAAGGTATTGAAGTCAAATATTCTTTGGCATGATTTTGACATGCTTGAACTAACGATCAATCATCGCCAAAAAAATGATATTTTAACTGAAATTGTAATAGTCTCAGAATCGGGCAGCTGAACACGTCACAAGCTTTAAAATTATCATCGAGATGTATAAATAGAATGCAACTCGTTAGCAACGAAATCGAGAGAATTGAAAATTTGATGCATATTTATCCCACACTAATGCAGGTTAATATGCATAATGAACACATGCTTAACAAGCTATCTAGCAAAAATGTAACGTTAGAAACTGTATTAGCATATGATGTTTATGCTGAGTACAAAAAGCCCAGCATAACAAAATAAGCCAATCACACAAAAAGCTGATTGGTCAATTCACACGCGATACAGGAGGAGTGCCTAATGATTTGAAACTTGGATATGGTGTGCGTGTAATGCTCGTAAAAAATATTGATCCAAAAAGAGGCTTAGTTAATGGGTACAATGGGTAAGGTCTTGACTTTAAAATGGCCTATCCCATACTGCAAAACACAAATTAATAGAGGCCTACCAGAATATGCTACCATTCAATTCGACCATATTGCAGATCCAATTAGGATAGGCCCAGTTGAAACTTCATTCACATTGAGTAACGGGATTAAAATTAGAAGATTCATGTTACCATTGAGCTATTGTTGGGCAGCCACAACGCACAAGGTTCAAGGTTTAACATTAGATTCTGCAGTTATTGATTAGGCAAAAAAAATTTTGCAGCAACCTCATATGTTGCATTGAGTAGGGTCAAAACAATTGCAGGGCTTTTTATCAATGATTTTGATTTAGAAAGTTTGCTCAAATACAAACCAGACATAAATGTACTTGCAGAAATGAAACGACTGAGAAAAGATTCCAAAATGCCACTTGTTCAAAGAAAAGATTCCAAAATGCCACTTGTTCAATCAACACCACATAACGAAAATTGACTGATCAAAAATTCCTTTACCACCACAACAAAACTCAAATGCAGTGCAATGTCTGATCGGAGAATTCCAAATAAATCAATCTGACTTGAATTGCTTAGATGTAATTCCTGGTGTAAATGAGACAGAATTCTACCTGACAGACAATGTAATCAATTCCGCGATTCATATACTAATTCACGAATGCCCAACCCAAAATGAAATTGTTAGTGCACTGTCAAATTATTACTTCCAATCTTTATGTGCTATTCAAGCAGGAAACGAGAGCTTTAGAAGAGGAGAAGAAAATTTAAGAAACCGCTTTATAAAACAAAATTCAAATTATATTACAATTCCAATATGCAATCACCAACACTGGATATTGTGTATTATACTGTTTGGAAGAAACATTAGGAACATTGCTTTTTATTACGATCCACTTAACCCAACAAATGTTATAACACAAGCAATCGTTTCCGCACATAGTATTTTAATCACCTCGCCTCTAAATAGCTCAAAAAACACAGCCCGATTGACGTATCAAACAGCACAAATACAATAGGGAAAAGTGTGAGCATATTTGGTCGCATAAAGGAATGTCATTTAATAAAACAAGATGGGTGCAAATATAAATATTTTGTTATGCAACCAATTGGAACAAATAAAAAGATAGACCTGAACTTCAACTACGAGGACAAATGTTAATCAAAGTAAGTTGCATTCTGCATTCACCAATTCACCATTCAATAATAAATAAACTATTTTACATAATAACAGGCTAATGATATTCCAAAACATGGAAATTAAGCATGGTTGGAGGAATATTACGTTAAGATTCATTACTGGTAGAGTTCATTTACAAAGTACCAGATTTCATTGCAAAAAGTGTAAATGTAGACTTATTCGATAAGTATACTTATCGACTTAGAATGAGAATAAGCACAGAAATGCACTGTTGGATGAATGAATCCAACATTTCTCAGTATGAAGAAGTTAGACGAAACCGAATTATTGTGAAAAAAATACCTAATTGGAATTTATCTTAATGATTTGAAACAAATATTGAAACCCGATAATGGCTGCAATGGGCTAAAACACTGGTTCCACAAAACATAGGAATAACTGATGAAGCCACACATAACGACTAATACCTCAAGAAAATATCAAACCGATTGATTTACTTACTACAGCAATTCATTTTCAGACAAATAATGAGATGGTGAACCCCATACAAGATTTGATTGCTGACATTGAATAATAAGTATAGCCTATCCCATAGTAACATTATTAGATGTTAATTGATTGTTCATTTTAATTTAAGTTGCAATTGTGTTGACGATCCAAATGATTGATTACGTTTCTGTACTATTATATTTAAATTTTTGACAGAATATTTATTATTTTCAAAAATAATGTAAGTAATGAAAACATGTTAATAAATTCACGCTCCGAATGAAAATTCAATACTAGATCAATCATAATTGAAGATGGCCAAGATAACCATCAAAGGTATTGTCTGACATTACATGATAAGCCAAAAATTCTAGTCACAATAATAACAAAGATAAAAAGATGAACTATCCAAATAGATCCTCACAGTTAGGTTAAATTTTAATCTCACTTTTCTAAACTTATCTACAATAGCTGTGTTATCAACATTCTTTGATTTTTAATACATAAAAGCCTACGTTTATCTCGAAAGATTACAAACCAAATATATATTAACCCCTACGCCCCTACGGGTCTGGGGAGAAAGACAATGATTAAGTATCAAAGAAGTGTACCCTTATCTATTACTGTTTTCAAGTTAAAGCCTACAAAACTCAAGTTTATCATTAAAAATCTTGTCTCATAAGAATAATTTTTGCATGGTAAGTATTGGGTAAAATGGATGAATATGAAAATTTGTGTATTTCAAATAGACAAACACAATGTAATTTAGTGCGACAAGATCGCGCTAGGAATAAAAAGATAAGATAAGTTGAAAAAATCAAGTTTTGCAGCGTAAATTTTGTCGCAAGAGGATAATTTTTCAATGGTGAGTGGCAGGTCTACCTAATGAATTGAAAAGTTGTGTGTAATTAGAAATATCTTCTGAACTTTAGTGCGACAAGATCAAACCAGGAATAAGAAGATATGATCGATTGAAAAAATCAAGTTTGTCATTGTAAATTTTAGACTTTAGCCTTTTAGATGCGAGCTAAAAGTCTAGCTTTAAGTCTAATTTAAGATTAAAATCCAAAATTCTGCATAAGATTTATACATAAATCAGTGCCTTGAACGTTAATTTTTCAAACTTCTCCGTTTTTTGGGCAATATGTTGCTTGCGACAGAAAATTTTCTTCTGATTACATACTTTATGCAGATAAAAATATAAATATCAGCTGTAATATGACCTCACTTAATCGATTAATTTGATTCAAAGCTAGACTAAAGGCTAAATGTCTTTAGACTTTAGCTTCAAATGCTAAAATTGATTTTTTCATTAGACTTTAGCTTTGGCCTTAAGTCTAATTAGACTCATAGCTAACATCTAGGCGGCTAAAGACAGAAGCTCTAATTGTGATTGTCACCTTGGTAGCGTTTTGAACCATCAGTAGACCTAAGAACCCCAAAAAATTGATTATCTATTTCTAGTGCCCGCTGTCAAGCAGAGATAGATTCCAAGAAAGCCATTTCACTTCAGAAGCATACTACAAGGTCTAATGTTATAGAACAGATTATTTTTTTCATGATAAAAATTGATTTAGGGACCGAATAGCTAACTTATCCATACAGTCCTCATGTTTTGAATTGTGGTCAAAAAGACGCTCAAAAACAATCTACAAAATCTCTATCAAAATACAAAGAAGAAGAAGGGTTAGAATAATTAGAATTGGAAGAGTTAGGTTAGGTGCGGAATGATTGATTGGAAACGTGATTTAGTCTGCTTACTTTGTTTTAATCCCTAAATGTATTAAAATCAAATTGTATATTATGAATCTAAAACTTTTTACATAAGACGAATGCGTAATCAATACAGATACCTCAGGTCATTAAACTTATGCTTGATCACGCTTTTGTTCTATTGGTTAATGATACCGAAATTGATTGAAGATCAATAAAAGTGGGGTATCTTGTGTATCTTTATCACTACTATCAGTATTTGGAGATGGACGGTAAGGTCCGCACTAAACTGGCTCCAAAAGATTAGCTAAAGAAGAAGTTTAGGAAATATTTGTCAGCAGTGGAAGACTCTAAGAATCTGAGAATTTATTTCTGACATCATCACGACTTAGCCACTCAAGAACGTTATTATTTCTGATTTATTCCTCTAGATGGCTGGACCGCTCACAACCTTTGAGAGTAGTTTTCGCTGATTCGATTACCGTACCTCAAAGATATGTAGATTGCGCTTTGTTATGCATAGTTGAAACTCGATCCATCTGCTTATGATCGCTTTCACCGTAAAGAATTTTGAAAGGACTTTAAAAAATATTACAGCATTGCTAAGAGATTTCAAGATATTTTCACGTTAGATAGATATATTTGCTGAATTTAGATATTTAAATGTGAATTTAATAAAGATTTACTAAAAATAATGAAACCTTCAGGTCAACTTTTAATCGACTTTCATTCAATTTTTCAATTGATTTCGATTTAAACTATAGATGGCGATAGTGAGTTTTATTCACAGTTTCATTGGCTAAAAGTTTGATCGCAAGAAAGGGACAAAAAGTAATCAAAGTGAAGATGAGTGAGTTTGGATGAAAAGAAGAGAGAGAGAGAGCAACAGTTTATTCTTCCATTTCAACTGGTTTAACGTTCACTTCGAGTTCATCAGTTGTTCAAGATAACTTTTCCATGTAGTTTTTAAATCGGTGCCAACCATGAATTCACTGTGTAAGTTCCTCTATTAATCTGATATTTCAATTACAACCCAAACCGTTGAAATTTACAAACCTACATAAAGATAATGTTACCCTTTAATGTTATCTTGATCATCGTTGTTATCTTTTGGCAATTATTTTCCCGGTTCTTTTGACTTGTTTTTGTTAAGATAATGTGATGCTTTTTCCACCATTACCAGTTAAATGTTGCTACAAAATCTAGTCTTTTCCCTCTGCTTTTCGTGTCTTTTGGTTACTTGTGAATTTGTATCATGTGAAATGCTCAGTTCCCAGCAGCTAGTGATCTAACCATCTAGATTCAACCTTTCAACCCAACATTGGTTGAAGATCAAATCCATTAAACTTTCCATCTTGCTCGTTATGAATACTAGTTTTACCAATTATACTCTGTATCAACCTGATAGTAATAACCCTTTAACCCTTGTTGAAGATGAACCTGACTTGGGTATTCACTATGAAACTTCATCGAATGGTCGACATCAACCTTATGCTCAAGACTGTAACAACGGATTTACCGCAATGTTGACAAAGTACGCCGTTAATTCAACCTTAATCATCATCATTTTAGCCTCTGTTTTTGGTAACATTTTAGTTTGCATTGCAATTTACACGGATCGTCGTCTACGAAAGCTTTCAAA
>WHVY01000072.1:0-15679 GCA_022266195.1 Tetranychus cinnabarinus | reverse complement strand
CTTAACAACACTTTGTTTGATTCAGTTAACTTGGTCAGAAATTTTGACTCATCACATTTCATTGTAATTGGACTTATCCTTCATATTAGAGATATTGCTTTTAAGCATCAAATTTGAATCATTAAAGAATTGTTTCTCATAACAACAAATCTGTTGAACATAAGTTTTTTATTAGTTTAGCATCATATCTTTAAATAAGATCAAAATTAGCCCTGAAAATAGCTTTGAATATGATAGATGTCCTCATTAAATTCATCCTATCAATGTCTCCGTATTCTCGTTGCGATAACAATAGTGAGGTGGTTATGAGCACAAGGACACAATCTTACGCGTCAAACTTAAGCAGTTAATCATTTTATTGGTAATTAACTGTTTAAACTTGCTCAGAATTTCATTAAATATCCTTAAAAACACTTGTTTGATTCAATTACTTGGTCAGAAATTTGACTCATCAATTTCAATTGTAAATTGGACTAATCCTTCATATTAGAGATATGCTTTTAAGCATCAAATTGAATCATTAAAGAATTGTTTCTCATAACAAAAAATCTTGTTGAACATAATTTTTTTATTAGTTTAGCTCATATCTTAAAATAAGATCAAAATTAGCCCTGAAAAATAGCTTTGAATATGATAGATTCCTCATTAAATTCATCCCTATCAATGTCTCCGTATTCTCGTTGCGATAACAATAGTGAGGTGGTTATGAGCAACAAGGAACACAATCTTTACGCGTCAAACATTAAGCAGTTAATCATTTTATTGTAAATTAACTGTTTTAACTTGCTCAGAATTTCATTAAATATCCTTAAAAACACTTTGTTTGATTCAATTTAACTTGGTCAGAAATTTGACTCATCAATTTCAATTGTAAATTGGACTTATCCTTCATATTAGAGATATGCTTTTAAGCATCAAATTTGAATCATTAAAGAATTGTTTCTCATAACAAAAAATCTTGTTGAACATAATTTTTTATTAGTTTAGCATCATATCTTTAAAATAAGATCAAATTAGCCCTGAAAATAGCTTTGAATATGATAGATTCCTCATTAAATCATCCCTATCAATGTCTCCGTATTCTCGTTGCGATAACAATAGTGAGGTGGTTATGAGCAACAAGGAACACAATCTTTACGCGTCAAACATTAAGCAGTTAATCATTTTATTGGTAAATTAACTGTTTTAACTTGCTCAGAATTTCATTAAATATCCTTAAAAACACTTTGTTTGATTCAATTTAACTTGGTCAGAAATTTGACTCATCAATTCAATTGTAAATTGGACTTATCCTTCATATTAGAGATATTGCTTTTAAGCATCAATTTGAATCATTAAAGAATTGTTTCTCATAACAAAAAATCTTGTTGAACATAATTTTTTTATTAGTTTAGCATCATATCTTTAAAATAAGATCAAAATTAGCCCTGAAAAATAGCTTTGAATATGATAGATTCCTCATTAAATCATCCCTATCAATGTCTCCGTATTCTCGTTGCGATAACAATAGTGAGGTGGTTATGAGCAACAAGGAACACAATCTTTACGCGTCAAACATTAAGCAGTTAATCATTTATTGGTAAATTAACTGTTTTAACTTGCTCAGAATTTCATTAAATATCCTTAAAAACACTTGTTTGATTCAATTTAACTTGGTCAGAAATTTTGACTCATCAATTTCAATTGTAAATTGGACTTATCCTTCATATTAGAGATATTGCTTTTAAGCATCAAATTTGAATCATTAAAGAATTGTTTCTCATAACAAAAAATCTTGTTGAACATAATTTTTTTATTAGTTTAGCATCATATCTTTAAAATAAGATCAAAATTAGCCCTGAAAAATAGCTTTGAATATGATAGATTCCTCATTAAATTCATCCCTATCAATGTCTCCGTATTTCTCGTTGCGATAACAATAGTGAGGTGGTTATGAGCAACAAGGAACACAATCTTTACGCGTCAAACATTAGCAGTTAATCATTTTATTGGTAAATTAACTGTTTTAACTTGCTCAGAATTTCATTAAATATCCTTAAAAACACTTTGTTTGATTCAATTTAACTTGGTCAGAAATTTTGACTCATCAATTTCAATTGTAAATTGGACTTATCCTTCATATTAGAGATATTGCTTTTAAGCATCAAATTTGAATCATTAAAGAATTGTTTCTCATAACAAAAATCTTGTTGAACATAATTTTTTTATTAGTTTAGCATCATATCTTTAAAATAAGATCAAAATTAGCCCTGAAAAATAGCTTTGAATATGATAGATTCCTCATTAAATTCATCCCTATCAATGTCTCCGTATTTCTCGTTGCGATAACAATAGTGAGGTGGTTATGAGCAACAAGGAACACAATCTTTACGCGTCAAACATTAAGCAGTTAATCATTTTATTGGTAAATTAACTGTTTTAACTTGCTCAGAATTTCATTAAATATCCTTAAAAACACTTTGTTTGATTCAATTTAACTTGGTCAGAAATTTTGACTCATCAATTTCAATTGTAAATTGGACTTATCCTTCATATTAGAGATATTGCTTTAAGCATCAAATTTGAATCATTAAAGAATTGTTTCTCATAACAAAAATCTTGTTGAACATAATTTTTTTATTAGTTTAGCATCATATCTTTAAAATAAGATCAAAATTAGCCCTGAAAAATAGCTTTGAATATGATAGATTCCTCATTAAATTCATCCCTATCAATGTCTCCGTATTTCTCGTTGCGATAACAATAGTGAGGTGGTTATGAGCAACAAGGAACACAATCTTTACGCGTCAAACATTAAGCAGTTAATCATTTTATTGGTAAATTAACTGTTTTAACTTGCTCAGAATTTCATTAAATATCCTTAAAAACACTTTGTTTGATTCAATTTAACTTGGTCAGAAATTTTGACTCATCAATTTCAATTGTAAATTGGACTTATCCTTCATATTAGAGATATTGCTTTTAAGCATCAAATTGAATCATTAAAGAATTGTTTCTCATAACAAAAATCTTGTTGAACATAATTTTTTTATTAGTTTAGCATCATATCTTTAAAATAAGATCAAAATTAGCCCTGAAAAATAGCTTTGAATATGATAGATTCCTCATTAAATTCATCCCTATCAATGTCTCCGTATTTCTCGTTGCGATAACAATAGTGAGGTGGTTATGAGCAACAAGGAACACAATCTTTACGCGTCAAACATTAAGCAGTTAATCATTTTATTGGTAAATTAACTGTTTTAACTTGCTCAGAATTTCATTAAATATCCTTAAAAACACTTTGTTTGATTCAATTTAACTTGGTCAGAAATTTTGACTCATCAATTTCAATTGTAAATTGGACTTATCCTTCATATTAGAGATATTGCTTTTAAGCATCAAATTTGAATCATTAAAGAATTGTTTCTCATAACAAAAAATCTTGTTGAACATAATTTTTTTATTAGTTTAGCATCATATCTTTAAAATAAGATCAAAATTAGCCCTGAAAAATAGCTTTGAATATGATAGATTCCTCATTAAATTCATCCCTATCAATGTCTCCGTATTCTCGTTGCGATAACAATAGTGAGGTGGTTATGAGCAACAAGGAACACAATCTTTACGCGTCAAACATTAAGCAGTTAATCATTTTATTGGTAAATTAACTGTTTTAACTTGCTCAGAATTTCATTAAATATCCTTAAAAACACTTTGTTTGATTCAATTTAACTTGGTCAGAAATTTTGACTCATCAATTTCAATTGTAAATTGGACTTATCCTTCATATTAGAGATATTGCTTTTAAGCATCAAATTTGAATCATTAAAGAATTGTTTCTCATAACAAAAAATCTTGTTGAACATAATTTTTTTATTAGTTTAGCATCATATCTTTAAAATAAGATCAAAATTAGCCCTGAAAAATAGCTTTGAATATGATAGATTCCTCATTAAATTCATCCCTATCAATGTCTCCGTATTTCTCGTTGCGATAACAATAGTGAGGTGGTTATGAGCAACAAGGAACACAATCTTTACGCGTCAAACATTAAGCAGTTAATCATTTTATTGGTAAATTAACTGTTTTAACTTGCTCAGAATTTCATTAAATATCCTTAAAAACACTTTGTTTGATTCAATTTAACTTGGTCAGAAATTTTGACTCATCAATTTCAATTGTAAATTGGACTTATCCTTCATATTAGAGATATTGCTTTAAGCATCAATTTGAATCATTAAAGAATTGTTTCTCATAACAAAAAATCTTGTTGAACATAATTTTTTTATTAGTTTAGCATCATATCTTTAAAATAAGATCAAAATTAGCCCTGAAAAATAGCTTTGAATATGATAGATTCCTCATTAAATTCATCCCTATCAATGTCTCCGTATTTCTCGTTGCGATAACAATAGTGAGGTGGTTATGAGCAACAAGGAACACAATCTTTACGCGTCAAACATTAAGCAGTTAATCATTTTATTGGTAATTAACTGTTTTAACTTGCTCAGAATTTCATTAAATATCCTTAAAAACACTTTGTTTGATTCAATTTAACTTGGTCAGAAATTTTGACTCATCAATTTCAATTGTAAATTGGACTTATCCTTCATATTAGAGATATTGCTTTTAAGCATCAAATTTGAATCATTAAAGAATTGTTTCTCATAACAAAAATCTTGTTGAACATAATTTTTTTATTAGTTTAGCATCATATCTTTAAAATAAGATCAAAATTAGCCCTGAAAAATAGCTTTGAATATGATAGATTCCTCATTAAATTCATCCCTATCAATGTCTCCGTATTTCTCGTTGCGATAACAATAGTGAGGTGGTTATGAGCAACAAGGAACACAATCTTTACGCGTCAAACATTAAGCAGTTAATCATTTTATTGGTAAATTAACTGTTTTAACTTGCTCAGAATTTCATTAAATATCCTTAAAACACTTTGTTTGATTCAATTTAACTTGGTCAGAAATTTTGACTCATCAATTCAATTGTAAATTGGACTTATCCTTCATATTAGAGATATTGCTTTTAAGCATCAAATTTGAATCATTAAAGAATTGTTTCTCATAACAAAAAATCTTGTTGAACATAATTTTTTTATTAGTTAGCATCATATCTTTAAAATAAGATCAAAATTAGCCCTGAAAAATAGCTTTGAATATGATAGATTCCTCATTAAATTCATCCCTATCAATGTCTCCGTATTTCTCGTTGCGATAACAATAGTGAGGTGGTTATGAGCAACAAGGAACACAATCTTTACGCGTCAAACATTAAGCAGTTAATCATTTTATTGGTAAATTAACTGTTTTAAACTTGCTCAGAATTTCATTAAATATCCTTAAAAACACTTTGTTTGATTCAATTTAACTTGGTCAGAAATTTTGACTCATCAATTTCAATTGTAAATTGGACTTATCCTTCATATTAGAGATATTGCTTTTAAGCATCAAATTTGAATCATTAAAGAATTGTTTCTCATAACAAAAATCTGTTGAACATAATTTTTTTATTAGTTTAGCATCATATCTTTAAAATAAGATCAAAATTAGCCCTGAAAAATAGCTTTGAATATGATAGATTCCTCATTAAATTCATCCCTATCAATGTCTCCGTATTTCTCGTTGCGATAACAATAGTGAGGTGGTTATGAGCAACAAGGAACACAATCTTTACGCGTCAAACATTAAGCAGTTAATCATTTTATTGGTAAATTAACTGTTTTAACTTGCTCAGAATTTCATTAAATATCCTTAAAAACACTTTGTTTGATTCAATTTAACTTGGTCAGAAATTTTGACTCATCAATTTCAATTGTAAATTGGACTTATCCTTCATATTAGAGATATTGCTTTTAAGCATCAAATTTGAATCATTAAAGAATTGTTTCTCATAACAAAAAATCTTGTTGAACATAATTTTTTTATTAGTTTAGCATCATATCTTTAAATAAGATCAAAATTAGCCCTGAAAAATAGCTTTGAATATGATAGATTCCTCATTAAATTCATCCCTATCAATGTCTCCGTATTTCTCGTTGCGATAACAATAGTGAGGTGGTTATGAGCAACAAGGAACACAATCTTTACGCGTCAAACATTAAGCAGTTAATCATTTTATTGGTAAATTAACTGTTTTAACTTGCTCAGAATTTCATTAAATATCCTTAAAAACACTTTGTTTGATTCAATTTAACTTGGTCAGAAATTTTGACTCATCAATTTCAATTGTAAATTGGACTTATCCTTCATATTAGAGATATTGCTTTTAAGCATCAAATTTGAATCATTAAAGAATTGTTTCTCATAACAAAAAATCTTGTTGAACATAATTTTTTTATTAGTTTAGCATCATATCTTTAAAATAAGATCAAAATTAGCCCTGAAAAATAGCTTTGAATATGATAGATTCCTCATTAAATTCATCCCTATCAATGTCTCCGTATTTCTCGTTGCGATAACAATAGTGAGGTGGTTATGAGCAACAAGGAACACAATCTTACGCGTCAAACATTAAGCAGTTAATCATTTTATTGGTAAATTAACTGTTTTAACTTGCTCAGAATTTCATTAAATATCCTTAAAAACACTTGTTTGATTCAATTTACTTGGTCAGAAATTTTGACTCATCAATTTCAATTGTAAATTGGACTTATCCTTCATATTAGAGATATTGCTTTTAAGCATCAAATTTGAATCATTAAAGAATTGTTTCTCATAACAAAAAATCTTGTTGAACATAATTTTTTATTAGTTTAGCATCATATCTTTAAAATAAGATCAAATTAGCCCTGAAAATAGCTTTGAATATGATAGATTCCTCATTAAATTCATCCCTATCAATGTCTCCGTATTTCTCGTTGCGATAACAATAGTGAGGTGGTTATGAGCAACAAGGAACACAATCTTTACGCGTCAAACATTAAGCAGTTAATCATTTATTGGTAAATTAACTGTTTTAACTTGCTCAGAATTTCATTAAATATCCTTAAAAACACTTTGTTTGATTCAATTTAACTTGGTCAGAAATTTTGACTCATCAATTTCAATTGTAAATTGGACTTATCCTTCATATTAGAGATATGCTTTTAAGCATCAAATTTGAATCATTAAAGAATTGTTTCTCATAACAAAAATCTTGTTGAACATAATTTTTTATTAGTTTAGCATCATATCTTTAAAATAAGATCAAATTAGCCCTGAAAAATAGCTTTGAATATGATAGATTCCTCATTAAATTCATCCCTATCATGTCTCCGTATTTCTCGTTGCGATAACAATAGTGAGGTGGTTATGAGCAACAAGGAACACAATCTTTACGCGTCAAACATTAAGCAGTTAATCATTTTATTGGTAAATTAACTGTTTTAACTTGCTCAGAATTTCATTAAATATCCTTAAAACACTTTGTTTGATTCAATTTAACTTGGTCAGAAATTTTGACTCATCATTTCAATTGTAAATTGGACTTATCCTTCATATTAGAGATATTGCTTTTAAGCATCAAATTTGAATCATTAAAGAATTGTTTCTCATAACAAAAATCTTGTTGAACATAATTTTTTATTAGTTTAGCATCATATCTTTAAAATAAGATCAAAATTAGCCCTGAAAAATAGCTTTGAATATGATAGATTCCTCATTAAATTCATCCCTATCAATGTCTCCGTATTTCTCGTTGCGATAACAATAGTGAGGTGGTTATGAGCAACAAGGAACACAATCTTTACGCGTCAAACATTAAGCAGTTAATCATTTTATTGGTAAATTAACTGTTTTAACTTGCTCAGAATTTCATTAAATATCCTTAAAACACTTTGTTTGATTCAATTTAACTTGGTCAGAAATTTTGACTCATCAATTTCAATTGTAAATTGGACTTATCCTTCATATTAGAGATATTGCTTTTAAGCATCAAATTTGAATCATTAAAGAATTGTTTCTCATAACAAAAAATCTTGTTGAACATAATTTTTTATTAGTTTAGCATCATATCTTTAAATAAGATCAAAATTAGCCCTGAAAAATAGCTTTGAATATGATAGATTCCTCATTAAATTCATCCCTATCAATGTCTCCGTATTTCTCGTTGCGATAACAATAGTGAGGTGGTTATGAGCAACAAGGAACACAATCTTTACGCGTCAACATTAAGCAGTTAATCATTTTATTGGTAAATTAACTGTTTTAACTTGCTCAGAATTTCATTAAATATCCTTAAAAACACTTTGTTTGATTCAATTTAACTTGGTCAGAAATTTTGACTCATCAATTTCAATTGTAAATTGGACTTATCCTTCATATTAGAGATATTGCTTTTAAGCATCAAATTGAATCATTAAAGAATTGTTTCTCATAACAAAAAATCTTGTTGAACATAATTTTTTTATTAGTTTAGCATCATATCTTTAAAATAAGATCAAAATTAGCCCTGAAAAATAGCTTTGAATATGATAGATTCCTCATTAAATTCATCCCTATCAATGTCTCCGTATTTCTCGTTGCGATAACAATAGTGAGGTGGTTATGAGCAACAAGGAACACAATCTTTACGCGTCAAACATTAAGCAGTTAATCATTTTATTGGTAAATTAACTGTTTTAACTTGCTCAGAATTTCATTAAATATCCTTAAAAACACTTTGTTTGATTCAATTTAACTTGGTCAGAAATTTTGACTCATCAATTTCAATTGTAAATTGGACTTATCCTTCATATTAGAGATATTGCTTTTAAGCATCAAATTTGAATCATTAAAGAATTGTTTCTCATAACAAAAAATCTTGTTGAACATAATTTTTTATTAGTTTAGCATCATATCTTTAAAATAAGATCAAATTAGCCCTGAAAAATAGCTTTGAATATGATAGATTCCTCATTAAATTCATCCCTATCAATGTCTCCGTATTTCTCGTTGCGATAACAATAGTGAGGTGGTTATGAGCAACAAGGAACACAATCTTTACGCGTCAAACATTAAGCAGTTAATCATTTTATTGGTAAATTAACTGTTTTAACTTGCTCAGAATTTCATTAAATATCCTTAAAAACACTTTGTTTGATTCAATTTAACTTGGTCAGAAATTTTGACTCATCAATTTCAATTGTAAATTGGACTTATCCTTCATATTAGAGATATTGCTTTTAAGCATCAAATTTGAATCATTAAAGAATTGTTTCTCATAACAAAAAATCTTGTTGAACATAATTTTTTTATTAGTTTAGCATCATATCTTTAAAATAAGATCAAAATTAGCCCTGAAAAATAGCTTTGAATATGATAGATTCCTCATTAAATTCATCCCTATCATGTCTCCGTATTTCTCGTTGCGATAACAATAGTGAGGTGGTTATGAGCACAAGGAACACAATCTTTACGCGTCAAACATTAAGCAGTTAATCATTTTATTGGTAAATTAACTGTTTTACTTGCTCAGAATTTCATTAAATATCCTTAAAAACACTTTGTTGATTCATTTAACTTGGTCAGAAATTTTGACTCATCAATTTCAATTGTAAATTGGACTTATCCTTCATATAGAGATATTGCTTTTAAGCATCAAATTTGAATCATTAAAGAATTGTTTCTCATAACAAAAAATCTTGTTGAACATAATTTTTTTATTAGTTTAGCATCATATCTTTAAAATAAGATCAAATTAGCCCTGAAAATAGCTTTGAATATGATAGATTCCTCATTAATTCATCCCTATCAATGTCTCCGTATTTCTCGTTGCGATAACAATAGTGAGGTGGTTATGAGCAACAAGGAACACAATCTTTACGCGTCAAACATTAAGCAGTTAATCATTTTATTGGTAAATTAACTGTTTTAACTTGCTCAGAATTTCATTAAATATCCTTAAAAACACTTTGTTTGATTCAATTTAACTTGGTCAGAAATTTTGACTCATCAATTTCAATTGTAAATTGGACTTATCCTTCATATTAGAGATATTGCTTTTAAGCATCAAATTTGAATCATTAAAGAATTGTTTCTCATAACAAAAAATCTTGTGAACATAATTTTTTTATTAGTTTAGCATCATATCTTTAAAATAAGATCAAAATTAGCCCTGAAAAATAGCTTTGAATATGATAGATTCCTCATTAAATTCATCCCTATCAATGTCTCCGTATTTCTCGTTGCGATAACAATAGTGAGGTGGTTATGAGCAACAAGGAACACAATCTTTACGCGTCAAACATTAAGCAGTTAATCATTTTATTGGTAAATTAACTGTTTTAACTTGCTCAGAATTTCATTAAATATCCTTAAAAACACTTTGTTTGATTCAATTTAACTTGGTCAGAAATTTTGACTCATCAATTTCAATTGTAAATTGGACTTATCCTTCATATTAGAGATATTGCTTTTAAGCATCAAATTTGAATCATTAAAGAATTGTTTCTCATAACAAAAATCTTGTTGAACATAATTTTTTTTATTAGTTTAGCATCATATCTTTAAAATAAGATCAAAATTAGCCCTGAAAAATAGCTTTGAATATGATAGATTCCTCATTAAATTCATCCCTATCAATGTCTCCGTATTTCTCGTTGCGATAACAATAGTGAGGTGGTTATGAGCAACAAGGAACACAATCTTTACGCGTCAAACATTAAGCAGTTAATCATTTTATTGGTAAATAACTGTTTTAACTTGCTCAGAATTTCATTAAATATCCTTAAAACACTTTGTTTGATTCAATTTAACTTGGTCAGAAATTTTGACTCATCAATTTCAATTGTAAATTGGACTTATCCTTCATATTAGAGATATTGCTTTTAAGCATCAAATTTGAATCATTAAAGAATTGTTCTCATAACAAAAAATCTTGTTGAACATAATTTTTTATTAGTTTAGCATCATATCTTTAAAATAAGATCAAAATTAGCCCTGAAAATAGCTTTGAATATGATAGATTCCTCATTAAATTCATCCCTATCAATGTCTCCGTATTTCTCGTTGCGATAACAATAGTGAGGTGGTTATGAGCAACAAGGAACACAATCTTTACGCGTCAAACATTAAGCAGTTAATCATTTTATTGGTAATTAACTGTTTTAACTTGCTCAGAATTTCATTAAATATCCTTAAAAACACTTTGTTTGATTCAATTTAACTTGGTCAGAAATTTTGACTCATCAATTTCAATTGTAAATTGGACTTATCCTTCATATTAGAGATATGCTTTTAAGCATCAAATTTGAATCATTAAGAATTGTTTCTCATAACAAAAATCTTGTTGAACATAATTTTTTTATTAGTTTAGCATCATATCTTTAAAATAAGATCAAAATTAGCCCTGAAAAATAGCTTTGAATATGATAGATTCCTCATTAAATTCATCCCTATCAATGTCTCCGTATTTCTCGTTGCGATAACATAGTGAGGTGGTTATGAGCAACAAGGAACACATCTTTACGCGTCAAACATTAAGCAGTTAATCATTTTATTGGTAAATTAACTGTTTTAACTTGCTCAGAATTTCATTTAATATCCTTAAAAACACTTTGTTTTATGTAAGTTTAATTGTTATTGGACTTATCCTACATATTAGAAATTGCTTTTAGCATCAGGTAAGGTGGTTATGAGTAACAGCAATACATGTCGTTAGGAGTTGTTACGAAACAACAAAAGAATTTTTTCACAATTTGCAATTATGATGAATATAACACGTAATCATAAGTAAAGTGTAATTAATAGGAAATTTTTCATTTTCTATTAATTCTCAAGCAAGCCATAAAACATTGAGTTGAAAATTCCATAAATTCATCCGGTGTTTCAATGATCAGTCTAAGTTTTTGATAATTTGTTTGTTGTGTTTCAAGTTTCACAGTTCTGCCCAAGAGGATTTGATTTGGATAATTTTATTTGTGATTGTCTGCTCACCAGTTCTTGATAATAACCAAAACAAATGGTCAAATACTTTTCGTCTCTCGAACTGTGTCGAAATACCTTAGAATGGATGAAGTAAGTAAAAATAAAATAATTTAGATCGTATGCCATTAAAACTTTCCTTTCACTGGTGAATAGGCATCGTTTCTAGACTGGAATTTGAAAGATCTAATCAGCCGTGGTGCTATGCCTTTTGATTTGGCCTTGAAAAGCGAACTGAAGAATTTGTCTTCATTGGAAAGCTATATAGCTCAATAACAAACATTTTTACGAGTTTGATATGAAATATATTACTGATCGAAGTATTTATGTTGTATGTATTTCACCAATCATGCATCCGTCTAATAATTCAAGATAGATAGATTGATCAATCTATCGCGTACGAGTGATAGATCGATTCATCATTTGTTCAGATCCGCTAGATGGCATCGTCTCATTATGTGCATTTCATCAATTTCAACTTTTGGTAAACATTATTCAGTTTTATCGTTTTATTATCTTTGATTTCGAATATAAGGGTCTGAATTCAAAGATAAGAATGTCTTCACAGGTAAGAAAACCGATGTTTCTACATAGTACATATTACTAATCAATAATTTTTCCCAGAATGCAAATATTTCGGGTGATGAATCTGACACCAAATCCTATTCACAGAAGGTATGTTAGCTTCATAAGTTCATTTATCATTCGCCCTGATGTACGGTTTATGATATTGAATTATTATTAATATTTCTATTTTTACATTCTCCATGTAGCCTCCAAAAGATGACGAATCGCAATTTGTTTCTTCAGAGACTCAACAAATGAGTCAACATTCCAAACATTCCAGTTCATCAAAACGGAAACACACTGCACCCGAATCACTAACAAAAAAGCCCGCAAAGTATGGTAAATTCGGATTGTCAGAAGAAGAATATGAATCTTTCGCTGATACTGTGACGCTTAAGGTTATGGCGGCTCTGAAAGATGAAGTTGTTAAAGTTCTTAATGAAATGGCATATTATATAAAAAATGGCTGATTTACATTTTTGTGTTTATAAACAAATGAATTACTGTTTAATAAAAATTCGAGTTCAATAGATTTCTTTGATTTATGATGATTTTGTGGGCATAATTGTAGGAAATTCTCTTTCCCATGGTGAAAACTGCTCCTGTCATTAAGAAATTGTTGGTGAAATAACTAGCAACTCGTTATCATGATAAATAAATAAAATCATTTATTGAAAGCTGCCAGAAAAGCACTAAACAGCGATGATTGTAAAAATGAGTTATTGATGTAGATTTAAATTTAGAGTTATCCCGCATCCAACGCAATTTACTTTCTTTTTCATCTAGTGCATCCGCTCGAATCATCAGCAAGACTTTTTTGGCTGTTGCTTCGGCCACTAATTCTATGTCTTCATCAGACAAAACTCTTTTCTGGCTTCGACGTTGATTCTGATTCTTCATCATCAGATGCAATCTCCTTTTGCGGCTGCTTGACTCTTGCTGAACCCACTGCAATTTAAAAATTAATATTATCAGAGAGTGTACATATAAACCCTTCCAAACTTTTGGAGGGTAAATTTTTAATCAAGATAACATCACACAAAAACTGATTACTTACATAATGCACTTGTGATGATGGAATTGGTGTTGAAGTACCGGATTCATTGGTCTTTTGTTCTTCCGAATCCTGCAATTGGAGTAAATTATAACATAAGATACATTTTTTATGAATAATCAAAGCTTACCTGTGACTGTTGTACAGTTTGAGTTGAATGAGTTTCAGTACTTACTGAACTGCTCTCAGTAGTTGATGATTTTTTTGCAGTAGATACTGAACTTTCAGTGCCTGATGAACCACTCTCGCTCTATTGAACAATGATAAAAAAACAAGACAAGATAGAAAACATTAAAAATGATACAAAAAAAATATTACTAAACTAACCTCAAAGGTAATCTGCCACATGATTCTCTGTTAAAGCTGTAAAATCACAAATAAGACTGTATTAAAATGAATGAAAGAAATGAATTCAATTTTCACAAAAAAGTGAATTAAACTGAACTTCTGATGAAAATGAATAATTAGACTGTTCAGACAAATATATGATGAATACAAATTTCGATAAATCGACTAGAAACGACTATGATAATCGATTGATCAATTGATTCAATATAATAAATTTTCATCTTGAATTCAGATCTTACATTAATATCTCTACACATCTTTAATTTTGCATTTTGCATTCAAATTACAATTTAACGCGTGAAATCTCTGCATCGAAAATGCTAGTTAATTTACCAATAAAATGATTAACTGCTTAATGTTTGACGCGTAAAGATTGTGTTCCTTGTTGCTCATAACCACCTCACTATTGTTATCGCAACGAGAAATACGGAGACATTGATAGGGATGAATTTAATGAGGAATCTATCATATTCAAAGCTATTTTTCAGGGCTAATTTTGATCTTATTTTAAAGATATGATGCTAAACTAATAAAAAAATTATGTTCAACAAGATTTTTTGTTATGAGAAACAATTCTTTAATGATTCAAATTTGATGCTTAAAAGCAATATCTCTAATATGAAGGATAAGTCCAATTTACAATTGAAATTGATGAGTCAAAATTTCTGACCAAGTTAAATTGAATCAAACAAAGTGTTTTTAAGGATATTTAATGAAATTCTGAGCAAGTTAAAACAGTTAATTTACCAATAAAATGATTAACTGCTTAATGTTTGACGCGTAAAGATTGTGTTCCTTGTTGCTCATAACCACCTCACTATTGTTATCGCAACGAGAAATACGGAGACATTGATAGGGATGAATTTAATGAGGAATCTATCATATTCAAAGCTATTTTTCAGGGCTAATTTTGATCTATTTTAAAGATATGATGCTAAAACTAATAAAAAATTATGTTCAACAAGATTTTTTGTTATGAGAAACAATTCTTTAATGATTCAATTTGATGCTTAAAAGCAATATCTCTAATATGAAGGATAAGTCCAATTTACAATTGAAATTGATGAGTCAAAATTTCTGACCAAGTTAAATTGAATCAAACAAAGTGTTTTTAAGGATATTTAATGAAATTCTGAGCAAGTTAAAACAGTTAATTTACCAATAAAATGATTAACTGCTTAATGTTTGACGCGTAAAGATTGTGTTCCTTGTTGCTCATAACCACCTCACTATTGTTATCGCAACGAGAAATACAATTCTTTAATGATTCAAATTTGATGCTTAAAAGCAATATCTCTAATATGAAGGATAAGTCCATAACTTTGTGACTTTTGTAGAGGCAAAAGGTATGTTTGCAGGACATTTTGTAGTTCGGCAACATAATTTTTTTCCGTCTCGATCAAATCACTAAAAACCTAATAAACAAGAGACATTTATTTGACAAATATTTGCGAGAAAATGATAAATCGAAAGAGTTAAAGATCATTTGACTTACAGAGGCTCGATTAGATTGAAGGTTGTGATCTTTATTAAAAGTATCAATAAATTGTTGATCAAGAAGAGAATGTGCATGGTCTGGATGAAGAGGTGTAACATAACCAGCAGGAAACCAACCAGTGATCCTTTTGGCTAAGTGAGTTCCTTCATACCAACCACCTTCAGGTGTTTGTGTTAAATAATTAAATCGTCTTTTTGGAAGCACAATTCGTCATTATTGGCACCTTTGAATGGGTAGATAGCTTTGACATTTTCAGATAATTTTTATTGGAAACATATCCACTATCACTTGAAGTTATCCCAGACCGAGTTTCATTGGTATCTTGGTTTGGCAGAA
>WHVY01000071.1:0-15715 GCA_022266195.1 Tetranychus cinnabarinus | reverse complement strand
ATTTCAGTCTCATTTACTTCACGTTTTATTCAATATCTGAAGAACCAAACATGCTAGTCTATTTATATTGATGGGTATGCTTTTGTGAATTGAAGAACGTTTTTGCTGAAGTTTAAAGGTTATTTTCGAATAGCGCGCATTTTTCACTTTCAAATGTTGTCATAAGTCAACGATTCAGACCAGCATGTTTGGTTCTTCAGATATTGAATGAAACGTGAACTAAAAGAGGATGGATAGCCCTGTATACTCTCGGCTATTGAAGACACATATACAATGTACAATTACCCATATGCAACAGAAGTCACATAACCCTCCGTTGCTACTCTTAAAAAATCATAATTATCCTACTTTAGGACAAAAATGTACTTAGCTGTACTGAGTCAGAACAGAGGGGTAGGCTTGACCTTTACCCTTACTGTCCATAAATTTTATTGATTTTTCTTGTTTTTTTCGGTATTTTATGACTTGAAAGCAAGTTTTTCTTTCTCTTTTTGACTTTTGTCTCAAAGTGTCTCTATGTCAGTCTTTTTGAAGTTTCAATGTCGATTCATTTTTTGTGAACATCTATTAAGGTGTTCGATAAAGTATTGACCTGAAGTAGTTGCAATAACTTGTGATAGGTGGAACAAAATTTAAAAGTTAGTGCGCATGCTCTAAACATAAAAAATAGCTAAAGTTCAAAATCTCTGTTAAAACTTTGTTTGATTTTCAAAATGGCGACTGTCGAGGTCAGAAATCATATTAAAGTGCTTTACGATAAAGGCCATTCTCTCAGTGAAATTGTTGCAGAAATTAACAATCATTATGGTGATAAAGCACCAAGTTATTCAACAATAAAAAACTGGTGGAGAAACTGCAAGTTCGTTAGGACATCTCTGGAAAACGCTGCAAGTACAATCAATCAATGCACTCAATGCTCCCAGGAATATGGTGTGGGCAGGAATCTGGTCAGGAGGACTGATAGGACCTTATTTTTTGATGGCTCTGTAACAGGAGCTCGTTATAAGCAGTTGCTTGAAAGGAAGGTTTCCCTAAGCTCGAAGAGATTTTCGGAGAAGATTATGGATCTAAAATAATCTTCATGCAAGATGGAGCGCCTGCTCATTATGCAAGAGATGTTAGAGAGCTTCTTAATGAAACTTTTGATGAATGGATAGGCAGGAGAGGTACTTGGGATTGGCCTGCTAGATCTCCTGATATGACTGTTTGCGAATTTTTTCTTTGGGGTCACTTGAAGAATAAAGTTTATGCTCGTGGACCAAAATCCATACCTGAGCTCAAATCAGTCATTGAAGAAGAAGTTAGTGCCATCCCAATAGGAATGATTGCTGCTGCATGTGAGTCAGTTACGAACAGATTCGAGGCTTGCATCGAATTGAATGGTAGGCAGCTTGCATTAGATGAGGCTTTCTGATAATCTCTAAGAGAAAACCGGTAGGCAAGGGCACCCGGTTGAAAAAACTGCCCAATGGTCATCGATTCATGGTGAATAATACATACACAGATTCAAAAAAATTGATTGCAACAAAATCAGTTTTGAAGGTAATTTAAGACTGAAAGCAAAAAATTTTAATGACTAATGATTTTAGGCTGAGCTACTCTTCTGAATTTTTCGTCAACCACTTGCCTTTTTACTAATTAAATCAGAATCGCAGGTAAGTTATGAGTCCATAGAATTCAATTTTTCGACTGGACACAATCAAGTCTATGGTAACAATGTAGTAAAATTTTTTGTTAACAGTCCGAAAGGTTTTGTTTTATTACAATATTGAAATTATTTGGACAAAAAAGTCTAAGAGTAGTAACGGAAAGATAAGAATGTTGGTAATACCAAGAAGTACGAAAGAATAAATGCGTCAATACGATGGATGCTACATAGTTTAGAAGTCGCGCGCCCATAGGCACTTACATACTTTTACATTTTACTGCGTCAAATACACTAAACTATACGATTGTAGACTCTTAATAAATAAAAATGCTATATCAAATTTGGTATGACTAGAGCTTGCCGTGAATCGAAGAAAAATTGCATGAAATAAACAGGGTGTTCAGCAATACCCGTTAACTTTTTTTGGATTTCTCGCCTAAATAAGTATAAAGAGACCTCGAGATAAAGATATTCTTGTTACTAAAGGTAATTGTTGAAGCGTCTTTGAAGACAAGCGTTCCACATCGACAAACATCCTCGGCTGCCTACTACTGTGCTACTACTACTACTATTACAGAGAAAAAAAGAAAGCTTGCGAATTTTTCAGACTAAACCCACGTGAAAGTTCAATAAAGCATCCTTCCGAATAGATATCAACTTGACTTCTCTTCATACAATATTAAAACGTTAACCGGTAGAGTTTTCGATTTGGGCTACGAAAATTTAGAAAATTTTTGTTTTTATCTTTTGAAAAAGATTTTTGCACACGCTGTATACTGAATTTCGTTTATGGCTTTTGACTATTTTATTAAAGTGTTACAGAAACGCAGAAAGCATCATTTACATAGAAACACTCATTCCAGCCATAGGTACTTCAACTTGAATCATTGGTTTTTTAGTTGTTTGAGAACCAGAACCACTCTTCCCTTTGCCAGGGGTTTTTGCATTTGATGCCGAACTTGCTGCCGCAGCTGCTGCAGCGGCTGATGATCCACCCCCTGCTCCTTTCCTTTACCATTGTTGCCTTTACCTTTGCTTGAGCCCGCGGATTTACCACCTGATTTGCCTTTACCTTTGCCTGTACCTGATCCAGCTCCGGATCCTGCTCCTGCACCAGCCCCAGCACCAGCTCCTGAACCAGAACCAGAACCTGAAGCGGCACTAGCTCCTGATCCTGTTCCTGAATTACCAGTTGTTGTTTCTGATGTGCCTGAGGTTGCTGCTGCTGAACTTGAAGCGCCTGCTCCACCTGAACCTGATGCTGAACTAGCGCCAGCTCCTGAACCTGCACCAGCTCCTGATCCTGCTCCTGCTCCACCTGAACCTGATGCTGAACTAGCGCCAGCTCCTGAACCTGCACCAGCTCCTGATCCTGCTCCTGCTCCACCTGAGCCTGATCCTGCAGCAGCACTTGATGCTGCGGCACCTGCCCCTGATGCTGCACCAGCACTTGATCCTGCTCCACCTGACCCAGAACCGGCACTAGCTCCTGCTGCTGAACTAGCGCCAGCTCCTGAACCTGTACCAGCTCCTGATCCTGCACCAGCACTTGATGCTGCGGCACCTGCCCCTGATGCTGCACCAGCACTTGATCCTGCTTCACCTGACCCAGAACCGGCACTAGCTCCTGCTGCTGAACCTGCACTAGCTCCTGATCCTGTTCCTGAATTACCGGTTGTTGTTTCTGATGTGCCTGAGGTTGCTGCTGCTGAACTTGAAGCGCCTGCTCCACCTGAACCTGATGCTGCGGCACTGCCCCTGAACCTGCATTAGCTCCTGATCCTGCTCCTTCTCCACCTGAACCTGATGCTGAACTAGCGCCAGCTCCTGAACCTGCACCAGCTCTGATCCTGCTCCTGCTCCACCTGACCCAGACCCTGCACCAGCTCCTGATCCTGCTCCAGCTCCAGCTCCTGAACCTGCACCAGCTCCAGCTCCTGCTCCAGCACCAGCTCCTGAACCAGCACCAGCTCCTGAACTAGCGCCAGCTCCTGATCCTGCACCAGATCCAGCTCCTGAACCTGCACCAGCTCCTGATCCTGCTCCTGCTCCACCTGAACTTGATCCTGCAGCAGCACTTGATCCTGCTCCACCTGACCCAGAACCTGCACCAGCTCCTGATCCTGCACCAGCTCCTGATCCTGCTCCAGCTCCAGCTCCTGAACCTGCACCAGCTCCAGCTCCTGAACCGGCACCACCTGAACCTGATCCTGCACCACCTGAACAGGAAGCTGCTTCACCTGAACCTGATCCTGCTCCAGCTCCAGCTCCTGAACCAGCACCAGCTCCTGAACCAGCACCAGCTCCTGAACCAGCGCCTGATACTGCTTCTGATGAAGTGTTTGAGTTAGCTTCGGCTGCTCCTCCTGATTCTGCAACTGCTTCTGTATTATCGTTCAAAATAGAGTCTGTATTCGGCGCTGAGGGCAGTGAACTTGGGGTTTTTGGAATAGAGGCAGGTACATTTCCGTTCATTAAAGAGGTCAGTGAGTTTACTTGGACATCAACAATATTCCCACTGTCATCATAATCACCATCTGAATTAAGAATGTTTAGATTTGGCGTGCCAAATTCAACATTTATCAAACTACCTTCGTTAGTTTCGTCACCCATACCTGTGCTTCCAGTTTCAGCTTCACTGCTTGCCTCGGCGGCGCTGTTTGCACTGCCACCATCAGCCATTGCTGTAGCATCACTGTCGGCTTGGGCTAGTGATATGCTGTTTGTAGGGTCTGCAGGAGCTCCCAGCATGCCTTGAACTGCAGACAAATCAGGAATCTGCATAGAGACATAATTACAGGAGATGATAGTTAGTAGAACTAAGCACAAATACATGTTTTTGACCATTTTGAAGGGTTCTTTAAATTTAACTGTTTTCTTCTCGAATGTTGAGATGATATAATTTTTTCGCAAAAAGTTTCACTTTTTATACTTCATCTCAAGTCAACTGTATAAACTGAATCACTCCCTGGAAACGGATATAAAACTGAACTAAGTCTGTGTTTGAATTTTTTGTTGCTTCAGAAGTCATTTGTTTGCATCTACATTTATTTTTATATGTAATGAATAATAACATAACAATTCAATAACAACATCAAACTAAATAACAGACAGAATTTTTCACAAATATTTATGCATCTGTTGCATCTAAAATAATTTATTCATTATCGGAGCGTAGTTCAACGAAATGAAGATTTTAACTCAGTACAGTTATTTTGAAATAGTCTTTTTGATTTTACGCCTAACGACGCGCAACTGAAAGACTTGAAATTAAAAATCAACTTTCAGAAATCTGTGTAGATTTGCTGAAAAGACTTTCAAGGTCATTTCCCGGGATTCTGACCTTTATTGCATTGATTACAAAATCAGCGGATTATTGTATCTAATTTTTAAATATGGCTTTTGGTCTCATTTCAATTTCTTGTCTGTTTTCATAATGAGTTTGACAAACTTGAGAATCTCATTTTAAGTTTATGAGGACGAGATGAACATTCTTGAGATAGATTGTGTATCAACATAGTTTTGTGATCAAAATAGTGTATTATTTGTTTCTCAATGACATAATTAACTTTCGAAATTTTCAAATTATCATGAAGCCTCTCTTGTCCTCTGCATTTATACTTTTGTAGTGTAGCACTTTGTCCATGTCATTTAAAAATCTCTGATAACGTTACATTCGTGTGTTCCCTTACAAGCAGATAATTGTGGTAAATACAGGGCTATTCAGCTACTTACAGAGATGTTGAGCGTCAATACCTCTGCAACTGGATATGCTATTGGGCTAGGAATTAAATATAGTAAATTCGGGAGATGTTCATTTTTATGTTTCGAGGACAATGTGATTGTGCTACAGATCATCACCATACTGGTAATTTGTACGGATGACGCCCTTATATTCTTTTCACACGCTCCGATATTGGCGATCGATCGTCTGCCTAGTTTACAAGACAGAAACTCTTACTGATCAAGTTTTCACTCTCTTGCACGAACACTGCTTGAGTTATTGGCATTTGAGTTTTCAATTATGGTTATTTAAACCTTATGCTTTTACGAAAATTCGTATTTGTAAAGCTATTGTATTACCTGAATTGCTAATAAAATTCATTTTTCAACTGTTAGAGGATAAATTTTAATTACCTTGAATGGTTATCTTATTATCACTTTATCAAAATACCAAAGGTTACCATCTAATGTGGACCTGAACTTGTTTAAACTTAACTGCGTTTGATATGCTTTCTCTAACATCAAGAGCTTGATCTGCTAAGTTCTAGTTCGGTTTGATTCCTATGATAACTTTTTAAGATTGTCACAAAAATTTGACATGACTAGAGCTTTGCCTAAAGATACTCCCGTACAGGTTGAACAAATATCATTTGTCATTCAAATTTTGTTATGTTCCGTTAATCGAAGAAAATTCAATGCATACAGACTGAATTATGCTTATTTTGACTTATTTATTCAATTGTTACAGAAGAGATTATGTAGAAATTTTTAATTCAACATTTACATAGAAACACTCATTCCAGCCATAGGTACTTCAACTTGAATCATTGGTTTTTTAGTTGTTTGAGAACCAGAACCACTCTTCCCTTTGCCAGGGGTTTTTGCATTTGATGCCGAACTTGCTGCCGCAGCTGCTGCAGCGGCTGATGCTCCACCCCCTGCTCCTTTTCCTTTACCATTGTTGCCTTTACCTTTGCTTGAGCCCGCGGATTTACCACCTGATTTGCCTTTACCTTTGCCTGTACCTGATCCAGCTCCGGATCCTGCTCCTGCACCAGCCCCAGCACCAGCTCCTGAACCAGAACCAGAACCTGAAGCGGCACTAGCTCCTGATCCTGTTCCTGAATTACCGGTTGTTGTTTCTGATGTGCCTGAGGTTGCTGCTGCTGAACTTGAAGCGCCTGCTCCACCTGAACCTGATGCTGCGGCACCTGCCCCTGAACCTGCATTAGCTCCTGATCCTGCTCCTGCTCCACCTGAACCTGATGCTGAACTAGCGCCAGCTCCTGAACCTGCACCAGCTCCTGATCCTGCTCCTGCTCCACCTGACCTGATCCTGCAGCAGCACTGATGCTGCGGCACCTGCCCCTGATGCTGCACCAGCACTTGATCCTGCTCCACCTGACCCAAACCGGCACTAGCTCCTGCTGCTGAACTAGCGCAGCTCCTGAACCTGTACCAGCTCTGATCCTGCACCAGCACTTGATGCTGCGGCACCTGCCCCTGATGCTGCACCAGCACTTGATCCTGCTTCACCTGACCCAGAACCGGCACTAGCTCCTGCTGCTGAACCTGCACTAGCTCCTGATCCTGTTCCTGAATTACCGGTTGTTGTTTCTGATGTGCCTGAGGTTGCTGCTGCTGAACTTGAAGCGCCTGCTCCACCTGAACCTGATGCTGCGGCACCTGCCCCTGAACCTGCATTAGCTCCTGATCCTGCTCCTGCTCCACCTGAACCTGATGCTGAACTAGCGCCAGCTCCTGAACCTGCACCAGCTCCTGATCCTGCTCCTGCTCCACCTGACCCAGACCCTGCACCAGCTCCTGATCCTGCTCCAGCTCCAGCTCCTGAACCTGCACCAGCACCAGCTCCTGAACCTGCACCAGCTCCTGAACCTGCACCACCTGAACCTGAAGCTGCTTCACCTGAACCTGATCCTGCTCCAGCACCAGCTCCTGAACCAGCACCAGCTCCTGAACTAGCGCCAGCTCCTGATCCTGCACCAGATCCAGCTCCTGAACCTGCACCAGCTCCTGATCCTGCTCCTGCTCCACCTGAACTTGATCCTGCAGCAGCACTTGATCCTGCTCCACCTGACCCAGAACCTGCACCAGCTCCTGATCCTGCACCAGCTCCTGATCCTGCTCCAGCTCCAGCTCCTGAACCTGCACCAGCTCCAGCTCCTGAACCTGCACCACCTGAACCTGAGCCTGCACCACCTGAACCTGAAGCTGCTTCACCTGAACCTGATCCTGCTCCAGCTCCAGCTCCTGAACCAGCACCAGCTCCTGAACCAGCGCCTGATACTTCTTCTGATGAAGTGTTTGAGTTAGCTTCGGCTGCTCCTCCTGATTCTGCAACTGCTTCTGTATTATCGTTCAAAATAGAGTCTGTATTCGGCGCTGAGGGCAGTGAACTTGGGGTTTTTGGAATAGAGGCAGGTACATTTCCGTTCATTAAAGAGGTCAGTGAGTTTACTTGGACATCAACAATATTCCCACTGTCATCATAATCACCATCTGAATTAAGAATGTTTAGATTTGGCGTGCCAAATTCAACATTTATCAAACTACCTCGTTAGTTTCGTCACCCATACCTGTGCTTCCAGCTTCAGCTTCACTGCTTGCCTCGGCGGCGCTGTTTGCACTGCCACCATCAGCCATTGCTGTAGCATCACTGTCGGCTTGGGCTAGTGATATGCTGTTTGTAGGGTCTGCAGGAGCTCCCAGCATGCCTTGAACTGCAGACAAATCAGGAATCTGCATAGAGACATAATTACAGGAGATGATAGTTAGTAGAACTAAGCACAAATACATGTTTTTGACCATTTTGAAGGGTTCTTTAAATTTAACTGTTTTCTTCTCGAATGTTGAGATGATATAATTTTTTCGCAAAAAGTTTCACTTTTTATACTTCATCTCAAGTCAACTGTATAAACTGAATCACTCCCTGGAAACGGATATAAAACTGAACTAAGTCTGTGTTTGAATTTTTTGTTGCTTCAGAAGTCATTTGTTTGCATCTACATTTATTTTTATATGTAATGAATAATAACATAACAATTCAATAACAACATCAAACTAAATAACAGACAGAATTTTTCACAAATATTTATGCATCTGTTGCATCTAAAATAATTTATTCATTATCGGAGCGTAGTTCAACGAAATGAAGATTTTAACTCAGTACAGTTATTTTGAAATAGTCTTTTTGATTTTACGCCTAACGACGCGCAACTGAAAGACTTGAAATTAAAAATCAACTTTCAGAAATCTGTGTAGATTTGCTGAAAAGACTTTCAAGGTCATTTCCCGGGATTCTGACCTTTATTGCATTGATTACAAAATCAGCGGATTATTGTATCTAATTTTTAAATATGGCTTTTGGTCTCATTTCAATTTCTTGTCTGTTTTCATAATGAGTTTGGCAAACTTGAGAATCTCATTTTAAGTTTATTGAGGACGAGATGAACATTCTTGAGATAGATTGTGTATCAACATAGTTTTGTGATCAAAATAGTGTATTATTTGTTTCTCAATGACATAATTAACTTTCGAAATTTTCAAATTATCATGAAGCCTCTCTTGTCCTCTGCATTTATACTTTTGTAGTGTAGCACTTTGTCCATGTCATTTAAAAATCTCTGATAACGTTACATTCGTGTGTTCCCTTACAAGCAGATAATTGTGGTAAATACAGGGCTATTCAGCTACTTACAGAGATGTTGAGCGTCAATACCTCTGCAACTGGATATGCTATTGGGCTAGGAATTAAATATAGTAAATTCGGGAGATGTTCATTTTTTATGTTTCGAGGACAATGTGATTGTGCTACAGATCATCACCATACTGGTAATTTGTACGGATGACGCCCTTATATTCTTTTCACACGCTCCGATATTGGCGATCGATCGTCTGCCTAGTTTACAAGACAGAAACTCTTACTGATCAAGTTTTCACTCTCTTGCACGAACACTGCTTGAGTTATTGGCATTTGAGTTTTCAATTATGGTTATTTAAACCTTATGCTTTTACGAAAATTCGTATTTGTAAAGCTATTGTATTACCTGAATTGCTAATAAAATTCATTTTTCAACTGTTAGAGGATAAATTTTAATTACCTTGAATGGTTATCTTATTATCACTTTATCAAAATACCAAAGGTTACCATCTAATGTGGACCTGAACTTGTTTAAACTTAACTGCGTTTGATATGCTTTCTCTAACATCAAGAGCTTGATCTGCTAAGTTCTAGTTCGGTTTGATTCCTATGATAACTTTTTAAGATTGTCACAAAAATTTGACATGACTAGAGCTTTGCCTAAAGATACTCCCGTACAGGTTGAACAAATATCATTTGTCATTCAAATTTGTTATGTTCCGTTAATCGAAGAAAAATTCAATGCATACAGACTGAATTATGCTTATTTTGACTTATTTATTCAATTGTTACAGAAGAGATTATGTAGAAATTTTTAATTCAACATTTACATAGAAACACTCATTCCAGCCATAGGTACTTCAACTTGAATCATTGGTTTTTTAGTTGTTTGAGAACCAGAACCACTCTTCCCTTTGCCAGGGGTTTTTTGCATTTGATGCCGAACTTGCTGCCGCAGCTGCTGCAGCGGCTGATGCTCCACCCCCTGCTCCTTTTCCTTTACCATTGTTGCCTTTACCTTTGCTTGAGCCCGCGGATTTACCACCTGATTTGCCTTACCTTTGCCTGTACCTGATCCAGCTCCGGATCCTGCTCCTGCACCAGCCCCAGCACCAGCTCCTGAACCAGAACCAGAACCTGAAGCGGCACTAGCTCCTGATCCTGTTCCTGAATTACCGGTTGTTGTTTCTGATGTGCCTGAGGTTGCTGCTGCTGAACTTGAAGCGCCTGCTCCACCTGAACCTGATGCTGCGGCACCTGCCCCTGAACCTGCATTAGCTCCTGATCCTGCTCCTGCTCCACCTGAACCTGATGCTGAACTAGCGCCAGCTCCTGAACCTGCACCAGCTCCTGATCCTGCTCCTGCTCCACCTGAGCCTGATCCTGCAGCAGCACTTGATGCTGCGGCACCTGCCCCTGATGCTGCACCAGCACTTGATCCTGCTCCACCTGACCCAGAACCGGCACTAGCTCCTGCTGCTGAACTAGCGCCAGCTCCTGAACCTGTACCAGCTCCTGATCCTGCACCAGCACTTGATGCTGCGGCACCTGCCCCTGATGCTGCACCAGCACTTGATCCTGCTTCACCTGACCCAGAACCGGCACTAGCTCCTGCTGCTGAACCTGCACTAGCTCTGATCCTGTTCCTGAATTACCGGTTGTTGTTCTGATGTGCCTGAGGTTGCTGCTGCTGAACTGAAGCGCCTGCTCCACCTGAACCTGATGCTGCGGCACCTGCCCCTGAACCTGCATTAGCTCCTGATCCTGCTCCTGCTCCACCTGAACCTGATGCTGAACTAGCGCCAGCTCCTGAACCTGCACCAGCTCCTGAACCTGCACCACCTGAACCTGAAGCTGCTTCACCTGAACCTGATCCTGCTCCAGCACCAGCTCCTGAACCAGCACCAGCTCCTGAACTAGCGCCAGCTCCTGATCCTGCACCAGATCCAGCTCCTGAACCAGCACCAGCTCCTGATCCTGCTCCTGCTCCACCTGAACTTGATCCTGCAGCAGCACTTGATCCTGCTCCACCTGAACCTGATGCTGCACCAGCAACCGATCCTGCTCCACCTGACCCAGAACCTGCACCAGCTCCTGATCCTGCTCCAGCTCCAGCTCCTGAACCTGAACCAGCACCAGCTCCTGAACCAGCACCAGCTCCTGAAACCAGCGCCTGATACTGCTTCTGATGAAGTGTTTGAGTTAGCTTCGGCTGCTCCTCCTGATTCTGCAACTGCTTCTGTATTATCGTTCAAAATAGAGTCTGTATTCGGCGCTGAGGGCAGTGAACTTGGGGTTTTTGGAATAGAGGCAGGTACATTTCCGTTCATTAAAGAGGTCAGTGAGTTTACTTGGACATCAACAATATTCCCACTGTCATCATAATCACCATCTGAATTAAGAATGTTTAGATTTGGCGTGCCAAATTCAACATTTATCAAACTACCTTCGTTAGTTTCGTCACCCATACCTGTGCTTCCAGCTTCAGCTTCACTGCTTGCCTCGGCGGCGCTGTTTGCACTGCCACCATCAGCCATTGCTGTAGCATCACTGTCGGCTTGGGCTAGTGATATGCTGTTTGTAGGGTCTGCAGGAGCTCCCAGCATGCCTTGAACTGCAGACAAATCAGGAATCTGCATAGAGACATAATTACAGGAGATGATAGTTAGTAGAACTAAGCACAAATACATGTTTTTGACCATTTGAAGGGTTCTTTAAATTTAACTGTTTTCTTCTCGAATGTTGAGATGATATAATTTTTTCGCAAAAAGTTTCACTTTTATACTTCATCTCAAGTCAACTGTATAAACTGAATCACTCCCTGGAAACGGATATAAAACTGAACTAAGTCTGTGTTTGAATTTTTTGTTGCTTCAGAAGTCATTTGTTTGCATCTACATTTATTTTTATATGTAATGAATAATAACATAACAATTCAATAACAACATCAAACTAAATAACAGACAGAATTTTTCACAAATATTTATGCATCTGTTGCATCTAAAATAATTTATTCATTATCGGAGCGTAGTTCAACGAAATGAAGATTTTAACTCAGTACAGTTATTTTGAAATAGTCTTTTTGATTTTACGCCTAACGACGCGCAACTGAAAGACTTGAAATTAAAAATCAACTTTCAGAAATCTGTGTAGATTTGCTGAAAAGACTTTCAAGGTCATTTCCCGGGATTCTGACCTTTATTGCATTGATTACAAAATCAGCGGATTATGTATCTAATTTTTAAATATGGCTTTTGGTCTCATTTCAATTTCTTGTCTGTTTTCATAATGAGTTGGCAAACTGAGAATCTCATTTAAGTTTATTGAGGACGAGATGAACATTCTGAGATAGATTGTGTATCAACATAGTTTTGTGATCAAAATAGTGTATTATTTGTTTCTCAATGACATAATTAACTTTCGAAATTTTCAAATTATCATGAAGCCTCTCTTGTCCTCTGCATTTATACTTTTGTAGTGTAGCACTTTGTCCATGTCATTTAAAAATCTCTGATAACGTTACATTCGTGTGTTCCCTTACAAGCAGATAATTGTGGTAAATACAGGGCTATTCAGCTACTTACAGAGATGTTGAGCGTCAATACCTCTGCAACTGGATATGCTATTGGGCTAGGAATTAATATAGTAAATTCGGGAGATGTTCATTTTTATGTTTCGAGGACAATGTGATTGTGCTACAGATCATCACCATACTGGTAATTTGTACGGATGACGCCCTTATATTCTTTTCACACGCTCCGATATTGGCGATCGATCGTCTGCCTAGTTTACAAGACAGAAACTCTTACTGATCAAGTTTTCACTCTCTTGCACGAACACTGCTTGAGTTATTGGCATTTGAGTTTTCAATTATGGTTATTTAAACCTTATGCTTTACGAAAATTCGTATTTGTAAAGCTATTGTATTACCTGAATTGCTAATAAAATTCATTTTTCAACTGTTAGAGGATAAATTTAATTACCTTGAATGGTTATCTTATTATCACTTTATCAAAATACCAAAGGTTACCATCTAATGTGGACCTGAACTTGTTTAAACTTAACTGCGTTTGATATGCTTTCTCTAACATCAAGAGCTTGATCTGCTAAGTTCTAGTTCGGTTTGATTCCTATGATAACTTTTTAAGATTGTCACAAAAATTTGACATGACTAGAGCTTTGCCTAAAGATACTCCCGTACAGGTTGAACAAATATCATTTGTCATTCAAATTTTGTTATGTTCCGTTAATCGAAGAAAAATTCAATGCATACAGACTGAATTATGCTTATTTTGACTTATTTATTCAATTGTTACAGAAGAGATTATGTAGAAATTTTTAATTCAACATTTACATAGAAACACTCATTCCAGCCATAGGTACTTCAACTTGAATCATTGGTTTTTTAGTTGTTTGAGAACCAGAACCACTCTTCCCTTTGCCAGGGGTTTTTGCATTTGATGCCGAACTTGCTGCCGCAGCTGCTGCAGCGGCTGATGCTCCACCCCTGCTCCTTTTCCTTTACCATTGTTGCCTTTACCTTTGCTTGAGCCCGCGGATTTACCACCTGATTTGCCTTTACCTTTGCCTGTACCTGATCCAGCTCCGGATCCTGCTCCTGCACCAGCCCCAGCACCAGCTCCTGAACCAGAACCAGAACCTGAAGCGGCACTAGCTCCTGATCCTGTTCCTGAATTACCGGTTGTTGTTTCTGATGTGCCTGAGGTTGCTGCTGCTGAACTTGAAGCGCCTGCTCCACCTGAACCTGATGCTGCGGCACCTGCCCCTGAACCTGCATTAGCTCCTGATCCTGCTCCTGCTCCACCTGAACCTGATGCTGAACTAGCGCCAGCTCCTGAACCTGCACCAGCTCCTGATCCTGCTCCTGCTCCACCTGAGCCTGATCCTACAGCAGCACTTGATGCTGCGGCACCTGCCCCTGATGCTGCACCAGCACTTGATCCTGCTCCACCTGAACTGATGCTGAACTAGCGCCAGCTCCTGAACCTGCACCAGCTCCTGATCCTGTTCCTGAATTACCGGTTGTTGCTTCTGATGTGCCTGAGGTTGCTGCTGCTGAACTTGAAGCGGCTGCTCCACCTGAACCTGATGCTGAACTAGCGCCAGCTCCTGAACCTGCACCAGCTCCTGATCCTGCTCCTGCTCCACCTGACCCAGACCCTGCACCAGCTCCTGATCCTGCTCCAGCTCCAGCTCCTGAACCTGCACCAGCTCCAGCTCCTGAACCTGCACCAGCTCCTGAACCTGCACCACCTGAACCTGAAGCTGCTTCACCTGAACCTGATCCTGCTCCAGCACCAGCTCCTGAACCAGCACCAGCTCCTGAACTAGCGCCAGCTCCTGATCCTGCACCAGATCCAGCTCCTGAACCTGCACCAGCTCCTGATCCTGCTCCTGCTCCACCTGAACTTGATCCTGCAGCAGCACTTGATCCTGCTCCACCTGAACCTGATGCTGCACCAGCACTCGATCCTGCTCCACCTGACCCAGAACCTGCACCAGCTCCAGCTCCTGAACCTGCACCACCTGAACCTGATCCTGCACCACCTGAACCTGAAGCTGCTTCACCTGAACCTGATCCTGCTCCAGCTCCAGCTCCTGAACCAGCACCAGCTCCTGAACCAGCGCCTGATACTTCTTCTGATGAAGTGTTTGAGTTAGCTTCGGCTGCTCCTCCTGATTCTGCAACTGCTTCTGTATTATCGTTCAAAATAGAGTCTGTATTCGGCGCTGAGGGCAGTGAACTTGGGGTTTTTGGAATAGAGGCAGGTACATTTCCGTTCATTAAAGAGGTCAGTGAGTTTACTTGGACATCAACAATATTCCCACTGTCATCATAATCACCATCTGAATTAAGAATGTTTAGATTTGGCGTGCCAAATTCAACATTTATCAAACTACCTTCGTTAGTTTCGTCACCCATACCTGTGCTTCCAGCTTCAGCTTCACTGCTTGCCTCGGCGGCGCTGTTTGCACTGCCACCATCAGCCATTGCTGTAGCATCACTGTCGGCTTGGGCTAGTGATATGCTGTTTGTAGGGTCTGCAGGAGCTCCCAGCATGCCTTGAACTGCAGACAAATCAGGAATCTGCATAGAGACATAATTACAGGAGATGATAGTTAGTAGAACTAAGCACAAATACATGTTTTTGACCATTTTGAAGGGTTCTTTAAATTTAACTGTTTTCTTCTCGAATGTTGAGATGATATAATTTTTTCGCAAAAAGTTTCACTTTTTATACTTCATCTCAAGTCAACTGTATAAACTGAATCACTCCCTGGAAACGGATATAAAACTGAACTAAGTCTGTGTTTGAATTTTTTGTTGCTTCAGAAGTCATTGTTTGCATCTACATTTATTTTTATATGTAATGAATAATAACATAACAATTCAATAACAACATCAAACTAAATAACAGACAGAATTTTTCACAATATTTATGCATCTGTTGCATCTAAAATATTTATTCATTATCGGAGCGTAGTTCAACGAAATGAAGATTTTAACTCAGTACAGTTATTTTGAAATAGTCTTTTTGATTTACGCCTAACGACGCGCAACTGAAAGACTTGAAATTAAAAATCAACTTTCAGAAATCTGTGTAGATTTGCTGAAAAGACTTTCAAGGCCATCAGAGGTCATTTTTCGGGAATCCGATTTG
>WHVY01000070.1:0-15746 GCA_022266195.1 Tetranychus cinnabarinus | reverse complement strand
ACCGTCTTTATTCGATGCTCCAGTCGAATCAAATTATTGTTTAAAAGATGCATTTTCGCGACTTTCGCAAATACTTTTCTACTTGCGCTTTCACTGACAATCTTGTATTAATAATTCTTTCAATTAATCAGAAATTTATTTTCAAACTGTTCGCTCTGCTCGCTCAATCAGCATGTAAATTTTAAATACTTAATTTGCGATTTTCACGAATCGATATTTTTTCTCGTCCAACTTTGATACTAAAATGAAATTATCTTGGAGACTAATCATACTAAAACTGGTCGAAAGTTATCATTTTATAAAAACTTCGACTCTTTTGAATGTTGAAAGATGTAATTTTTTATTTCACAATATTTTTGTAACAAACATTTCAATGCTAATGTCTATCACTGAATAAATTATTTCAAATTATCACATGAATGAAAAATGTTTTTTATTTCTTGGAATACAATAATTTTCGTACAAAATGTTGCCAAATAAGTAGAGTAGAGATAACTCAATCTTTGCACATGGCTGTAATGGTGGAGCCATCTTTAGGTATTCATTGAAAGGGAAATAGTTGATCAATTAGAGACGGCGGCATCGAGCTCGATCTTCAGATTTGTTTTGCCATCCCTATCATCAAAGAGTGCTCGTTTACCTAGCGATACTTTTTTGTACAGAACAACCATTTGGAGTGAAAAATTGAAAAGTTGAAATATAACTTTGGCTCCAAATATCGATAGAAAATGAATTTAATTGTTGATTCATTTTCTCACCATAACTAATCCTGTTATAGATGGTGAAGAAATTTTGCTCAGAGTGATTCCTGCTGGTCACCATCTCTTATTCAGCCCTGATGTTTCCCGTCAAAGGAAACTATTCGTGTGTGATAGATATCGGATTGATCACTGCCAACGGTTGACTAGAAAAATCACAAATATTGATTTCCTTTGCCAGTCGGAATAAATTTGTAATATTTTATCGTAAAATTTTCTTTCGTTAAATATCAATCAAAAAACTCAAAATATCATCTTGGAATAACATTAATTTGCAAATTTGATCTATAAGCGGGATTGAAATTATGAAATGCGCTGACCATGAATAGTGAAAATAAGCCATTTTCAGTTTGTCTCATTATTCGGCAGGTTACTGCGTTTAATTTCATTTCATGTCGCGAAACGTTTCACAAACTTTTATTGTTCGCCAACAGATGGAACAAGTTGATTAAAACAAGAGTTGCAAGTTTGAAGTTGATATAAAAGTCAAATGTAATTCAAATGAGTTTGCATCAAAAATGAAATTTAAATTCTGAGCTTTTTGATAAAATTTTTATTGACAAATATACAACTATTGGCTTAAAACTTTACAGATAGAAAAAGCAAAGTTATCAAAATACAAAAATGATAAAAATTTCTTTCACATTGCGCTTGGTCGTTACAGTGAAAATTTTTGATGACATCAATTTAAAGGTCAATTTTGTTGAAATCTTGACACTCGGTATAAGGTAAAACAATGCCATTTTCAAGGCTATAGTCTTCAGGATATTGTACTGATTTAATGATGCAAGTTGGTCTTTTTGTGAAAATTATAGTCGCCCTCAATGGATCATCTGAGTTGGTCAAATTTGGGTAACTCTTTTCCTCCACATCACCTCCCTCATCCTCATGGTAAAGTTGTACTTCACCGTAAGCTCCAGATAAGTTCATGATAGTACCATATTCCACATTCGATATATCATAGTTTTGATGTATGCATGGTTCGTCTATAAATTGATCCACTGTAAGTAGTAGAATAATTTACGCAAAGATTAAATATTTAATGTTAACCGTGTTTTCATTCATCTTCATTGAAGCAAACAAACTCAGTTGTACATTACTTTTAACACTTGTAATCATGTTTGGCTCTTCATTGGTCAAACAGTTGGATTCAATTGATTCTCGTTCAATCCAATGCTTCTGTTGATTCGAAAATTAGATTAATGATTTGTTGATTAGCAGTTTTTTTACAGATTCAATAGTCACAATGCAACTTTTCCTCTATCAATTTACTTACTCAGACTTTGGTGTTGTTGGTGAGCATCTTTTGTCTGTCGAAAATTAAAAAAAAAGAAAATTCATCAATTAACAGATGGAACCATTAACTCAAGAATGGACACTGAATCATGAGAAAATTAACACTTGATTTACTTCTTCTTGTCCAACAAATCCAAGTTCTATTGTTATCTATCATGAGTTTTGTTTTGCAATGATAATCATTATATCTAATGTTCTCACCTGTAGAATGCCCAAAGATTTTCTCCTTCATACTTGTTAAAAGGTTCATTTGATTGAGAAACTTTTTCCCTCCATTTACCATTCACTTAGCAATAATGATTATAATAGCTGAGAGTCTCAAGAGCACAAGTTAAACTGATCAAAGTAAAAGGTTCACTTTTTAACCTGTTAACAAATCGCAATCGAGTTGAAAAAGTTCTGGGATAATCACAGAAAGAAATCAAGAAAATGTTAAACTAAACTAAAAATCATGTTCCCAGTATGTAGCTGGAGATTCAGATGAATTGAGAAATGCAGAAAATCATGGCAGTCGTTAGTTGAATATCTAATGTTGACTGGATTTTGTTTAATTCTGGGCTGTTGAAAGTTCAAAAATTAGAACCAAAAATTGGCATCAGCATCGAAATTGTCACTAAAACAAATTGTTAATATTCCTCAACTCACACTCATCTCAAGTGAAAATGTGGATAAAACTTGAACTCTTTTTATAGCAACAATTGTCGCAGTTGAAGGCAACAATGCACCATGTAATTATCTGAATGGAAATTCAATCATTAATCATGCGCCCCTGTTTGAGAATATTTTTCTTCTTCTTTTCTGCCCTTTATTCAACCATTAAATGTTAATGCAATAATTGATCATTTTCTTTAATTCAGTTTACTCATTGTTCTTGAACTAGCAGTGCAACAATAGCAACATTTATTGCTCAAAGATTATTCAACCCAAAAGAAGTGTTTAGTCCTTAAAAGTTGAATAAATGTAATAAACTGATCGCATTAAAAATGAATTGCTAACAAGCAAGTGCAAACTCACCTTTATCTTTAAATAAACAGAAGCGTAAAACCATGAAAATTGTAGCCAAAATAGTGATCAAGGCACAAAAAAAGCTTATCGATATTTTGTAAAAAGATTCAGTTGAAGGTTCTTCGCCAAAAAAATCTGTTTAATGGAAAATGAATCGAGATTAACTTAGCAAGAAGAGTTGGCTGAAAACAATTGTAACTAAATTATGCTTGGACAGAATAATTATGTTACAAATTTGGGCTCATTTGCTACCTGGCCAAGCGTGGATAGGCTGTGAAGATATTTGTAAATCAACTTTACTACTTTCACCGAGAATATTTGCAGAGTAAATTACCAAATTGTAATCACCTCGAGAAATGTTTGATTCAAGCTCAAACGAAGGTGACTTTGAAGACAAATTTTGAATTAAATCACCCGACAGACGATTGTAAATATCAAGGTGAAAAATTTGATCCAATCCTCCATCGAAATTGGGTTGACATTGAATCAGTTGCGTGTCTTCCTTGATCAACCTCATTGTACAATTGGTCGGAGCCTCTGGAGGACCTGAAATGGAAATTGGAAAAAACGATCAACATGCAATGGATAAAGGGTGCTTTTAAATTCAGGTGCCTTTAGAACCATAAACATTGGCCCGGCCATTAGAAAAAAATTCAAAGCTCAACAGAGTTATTTCATCAAATATACATTCATGGAACATTTTCATTTCGATTACAGTTTCGGTGAAAAATTTTCTGTCCAATCAAATAAACTTTTAAGTTATTTGTTTTCGCTTTTTCTAATGGAAAAATCAAGAAATTAATTTTTCATTTCTTTGCAATCTTTTGTGAACAAAAAAAATTCATGAATAGAAGGCAAAGATTTCTTTCTGCTCCAACACTCGCCTTGAAGAAACCAAAGTTTCTTTTCAATGACATGGCTGGTCCAGACTATGCAGACTTTCACTGGTCAATAGATGTCACAGATTTCAACTCTAATGCTTGGATAACTGAAATGATTAAAAATTCATTTGAAACTTGAAGCTCTTGCAATATGAAAGTCTAGTCAACCTCACACTAATCAAACCATCAAATGCAAGAACATAATGAAATCAAGTTCATTTTGTTAATTGCTTTGCGTTAGATGAAAACACTTCAAAGGTTTGACGAGAAGAAAAATGCATTAGTTAATGTGAGTGAAAAATAAAAATGCAAAAATGAATAAATAAAGTCTAAACATTGACCTGATCAAGCCAACCTTAACGACCTCTCGATGACTAAAGATCATTTGATTATCATTATCTTGCAGCAATAACCATCACCACGTATAAAGGCTCATTACTTCGATTAACCTGTCATTTAGACTGACCAATTCATTAATCAACATTTTTTTTCCATCTTTTCCTTTTTCGACTTTCTTTTTCACTTTCAAACAATGGCAACTTTTTTTCATTCCAATCGATATCCGGTTCATCTTCTTGGACAACATTAGACTAAACATTGAATACAAATGTCGATCAAATTCAAATGTTTCTTTTACATTCGAACATGGTTGAATAGTAAGAAAAGAAATAATTGTTTCCCATGTAAAACGTGATTACATTGACTTGTATTTCCACAACCATTTTCATTGCCATTATTCAACCATTAACTTTCATCATGTTTCAAGTTTTAATCATAAAACAGAGTTGATAAACTTGGATTGGTCAAACAAGAAAATGATTATTTATTATTACTTTTTACCTTCGATACTTGGTCAATGACAATATTGATTATGTAGACTTTATTTTATTCTTGCTTTGATAACTTCTGATCGTCATCATGAGTTTCTTGTTTTCCTCATAGACACGCATAAACAGGCTTGATTAAAGTCTTTTCAAATTATCTGGCCAACAACTTGACCGGTAGATATTAAACTTAATGAATCAACCATCTTTACCAACCTGCATTAATGTTTTCTCAATTTTTCTTTCCTTTCGCCTTTCCATTGCCCTTTTCCATACAAAGGTTGTTCACTTTCAATCTCCTGAGAATTCACTTGCTACATTTAATCTTGAATCATCATGTTGAATCTGATTCCTTGCTGTGAGAATCTGTAGTCACTTGTATATTCCAATCGACTTCTAAAGATGATCTTTTGCTCTTTTCCTTGGCCCATTTCATTCTTTCCATTCATAATCATCTTTAGGTTAACCACAAGATATTGAAAAGTCCATTATTCTTGTTTAATATTTGGTTTCCTTTCATTTTCAGTTTGACGGTTAATTTCATTTTCTTACTGTAAATGGTTGTCCAATGATGCCTTGACAGAGGCTCAAGTATTTTATTCAATAAGAATACACATTTCAATGATAATTTTACTTCGATCGATGATTCAGTTTGATTGACAAGTTTAAATTAATGAAATTTTCAGTGACCACAGAGGGTGATAAGGCCGAAAATTGAAAGAAAACTTGCTTTCAATTTTTTTTTGCTTTTACTGCTGCTCCAACTAATGTGTACGAGAAGACCTTCAAATGCAAATCAAAGTGCGAATAAGCGAGTAAAATTGAATAACCTAGAGTTTGGAATTGAAAGATATTCCATGTCAAAACAGTTATAAATGCATCTAACGTAAGTGCTGTAAACATGTTCAGAAACTAAATCGAAAAGGTTTTGAAAAAGGCCAAATATCGAGTTTGTATGCTTAATAAAATTATTACGATTACGATTTTTCATGAAAAACTTTTATTTAGCATTTAATTTTCTTGAATTTGTCTGTTAGAAGTGATTGACGATGGCGGCCCTGAACTTGGACAGGGTACTGTTGCGTCGCACGTGAGTAACAATTTTATTGGTCAATTAACAAATCCTATTCAACTCTAACTTCATTTTCATGCACAGTGACGAAACTTCGGTATTTAAGTCTGAATTGTCAGGATAAACAATCCAAAAGTTGTCACTTGATAGCATTCAATTTTTTCGAACTTTGTGCATTTATAATAATTAACCATTAAACTTCATCAATCAAAACGCGAATCTGCATAAGTACAGGGTGTTAATTAATGTACTTTAGACGTTTGAATGAACATAACTTCTTTATTTCAATGCCTAGAAAAATTATTATGGTCTCTAAATAGAGGCCAAGGACACGAAAAAGATTACAAAACATTTTCAAATGGGCACCTTCTCCTTGCTGTGTGAGGGTCAGACGATGGAGAAAGTTGTCGATGACGGAATTCAGAGTTTCTAGTGTGACAGTTTCCATGTAATTTCCAATCAATTCTTGTAAGTGTGGTATTGATCTTGGTTTATTTAATAAAAGACTAAATGCATCGAAAAGAGCATAAAATAAACATACAAAAAGTCCTTGGCACACTGTAAGAATTTCACAAAGAATCTGTAAAAAATTCTAAAAAAGGTTGCCAAAATCTGGTTTTTCGCGAATATAGTCGTTTCCGATGGAAACGGAAATAAACCCTTTTAGAGTTTAGCAACTATAGCCCTAGGCTAAAAGATTTTAAGACTTAAAAGTTTTTTGCTAATCGCATTAGCAAGAAAAGAAAGTTCAAACGTCTAAAGTACATTAATTAACACCCTGTGATTAAATGCTATAACCTTTTGTAGAATCAATGATTCAATATACAATATAAAATAGCCCATGCAATCTAATTATTGGTCAAATTATGGTAGATGGTTCCATTTCAGAAATATTGTGGCTCAAAGGCTTACGAGCAATACTCGGGATCAACAAAAGTGTTGTCATTGATGTGTACTAACAAGTATCAGTGAATGAGTTTGTGAATAAAATCTGGTCCACTAGTCGGAACGAAAGGAGTTGAAATTATAAATTTTCCGTTTGATTAACCATAAACTTTATAAATCAATTCTCAAATCTGCCAACATGAATAATAAAATGCAACAACTTTTTTTGCAGAATCAGGAATGATTCAATATTTCAATATTGTTGATTTCATTTTATGTTTGCCTGCTCGCATATCTTTCAAGTGGTGCATACCACAGCCCTCAGACTTGAACCATGTGCTTCCGCAAAGTGAAGAATATAAGCTGCGACGAGTAATGTTTTTTAATTTTTCACAATTTGATTGTCACAGTTAGACTAGACTTACAGGCACGATTTAACTGATTGCTGATTTGCTTGCTCCAGCACACGAAGTGCGTGTGCTGGTGCAAGCAATCCCAATCAGCAATTTCAAACCTTTAAAAGTCATTTGAAGCAAAAAGTTTTTCAGATGATTGGTGCATTAGTTGTTCATAACTATTGCCATTGGAACCATTGGAAAGATAACCGAATTTCAAACTTAATACTGTGGAAACACTCAGACAGCAGAGTCACGCACACATAGCAAACACTAATCTATCTTAAAAACTTTTTAGTTTTAGAAAATGATCTTTGAAAGCCAATCAGAGGTCAAATAAAGAAATGAACTTGAATAAACTTGAGCGTTCAAATTTATGGTACTCTATTTTCGGAAGCACATGGTCAAGTCTCAGGCCTATAGCATGCATTGTTCGAAATTTTCGCGACTAAACAGGCGTGAAATGGCGGAAAACACACGGTTTTATAACTTATAAAAAGTCTAATTATTGGTCAAAGAATGATGACTGCAGATGATAACATTTACGTACAATTGTGGCTCAAAATTTTTCAATTCAATGGCCAAAATAAAGACAACTGTGATAAGTTGAAACAATTGTGCGATCATCGATGTGTATTAACAATAAAAAGCAACTAAAGACAAACAGTTACTAAATAGTCCCGTACTATCAAGTGTCTAATAACCACCGTAGCAATAGGTACAAGCATTCAATCAATCTCTCTACTCCTTTTGTAAGTGAAATAATCGAATGTTTTCGATAAAGAAATAAATGAACTTGGTTGAGGATTCCCCGGTTGGTAAACAATAAATTATGAAAATGCGAATCAAAAGTGCTTGAGAAAAGTGCAAGTTTACTGGTTGATGGTGCAACTTACCTTCAGGATAAATGTAAAAAATGCAAGGATCTTCTTGCCATCCTATTTCGTTATTTGCTTTACAATAAATAGAGCCAAAGTCACTCCCAGTTGACGTGAAAAAGTTAACCTGCTTGTGATCGTTTCCAGAGGAACTGTGATGATGATGATGTGGTGCTTTTACTTGTCTCAATTGTATAATTTGGTGTTAAATTTATTGTGGTTCCATCGTTTCTCTGGAATATCCATTGAAACTCAATGTTACCTGGATGTGATACAACTTGACACTCTAAATCAACATTTTTATACAAAGTGGTCCCGAGGTATTTGCTTTCAATCCATTTGCAAAATGGTTTATCTGGTTCCATCATTTGTGTTAGCGTAACAAGGGCCAGGTTTGATTTATATTTAGAGGCGAAAAGAAAAGAATGAAAAGTTTCATCATGAAAATGATGGAGAAACAGTAATGTTCAATTGGAATAAATAAAAGATAATAAACGGAAAGAAATACATTGATATCAATTGAGAATGACATTCAGTATAAAATTCATGGCGAGATAAGTAATTGTTTCAATTGAAAAACTGTTCAATCAAAATGTTTATACAATGTAAATACGAAATAAATCAAAAACACTTTTCTACTTTTTCTCATTTCCATTTCAATTGTTTCAACCTAAATCATCTTCTGAACAAAGTGAACATTAAACAACTTCCAAGATTAACTTGAAATTGTAACAAGCAACACAAAGTAATCAGTGAATCTTTTTACTAATTTTCAGTAATTTACTATTTTCCTGACTCAGAGGCTGAATCTGATTTGCTGAATTTCAGTTGAACCAAAAGAATGGAAAATTTTTTTCACCCTGAAGGTAGTAAGAAACGAATGAAAATTTTCTCATGATTATCCATCATGATGATGTTTAGAATAAAAAATTTCGCCGTAATTTAAGCAAATCGGCACCTCAAAGGAACCTTTTGTTGTTGCAATTTTCTTCTCTTCTTTTCCTGCCACTTAACTAGTGAAAATGTTTTGATTGAATTGACAGTCAATTGGATTAGCCAGAGTTTAAATTGAAATTTTGCATCTTAAAAGTTCTGGTTTATTTTGATTACAACAATTGGATTGAGTATTGAATCTCATTTCGAACCAAAACCTCAATACAAAGGTTAATGGAGAGAGTAAAGAATTTTTTTTCGCTCTTCTTCTTTTTCTCATGTAATTGAATTGAATTTACATGTAAATCGATGAAAGCATTTCTATTAAATTGTAGAGACTCGTTGCTTTTGCTTCCATGTACACATTAGATTGAGTCAATTAATCAATATTCAATGAGGTGTTAAAGTTTATTTTGAGAGGAAAAGTGTTTGTCAGAAAACAAAGGAAGCGATGATGAATAACAAACTTACAAAGCACATCTAAAAATAATGGTTCACTGGAAGTTGTACCAATTGTGTTTGATGCTGAACAGCTGTAATAACCTCGATGATGCCGAGTTACATTTTCAATTAGTAATGTGTTTGGAGTGACTAAAACTCCATCCATTTTCCGAGTGTTCAACATGCCTCCATTGAATATCCATCCAATTTCATTGGAACTCGGATTGGCCTGAGTTTACAATTTGAATTGGAATACAAGAAAAAACAAATTACTTTCCTTTGAACCTCGAGTCAGTAAAGTTTCGATAGAGAAATGTTTCCAAACTTTTTGATTTACTCTTGACACTAACAAGACAAGTGTTGATTTCAACTGGAATAATAGAGAAAAGTCAGAAATGAAAGAACAAAAAGCAAAGAATTGAGTGTTGATTTTGTTGAGCTAATTTAATAAATGTTTCATGTTTCACCTTACATTATCGATCAATCATCACTAACATGACTGAGTCACTGTGAGTGAAAATTTATTTCACTGTTTCATCGCAACCTCGAGATCGAAACTTATCTTTAAACGCATTCTTCTGGAATCAAGTTTTATCGATTCTTTTATCATATGCAAGTTATTGGCTAATTTCATTGGCAAGAGAAGAAAAAAAGTTGTGCAAAAAAATCTGAATCCAATGAAAAGGAGAGAAAAAAAGTTTCATTTAATGTGATAGGATGTTTGGTCTGCTGAGTATAGCAAACAATATGAGATTGGACATGATGAATACTCTTTTACTGTTGCATTGTTTTTGTTGCGAGTGAATCATGAAAATGAACAAATAAAAAAAGATGTTCAATTGAAACAATATGATTGAGGAAATGGTCAAGTTTTATTGGAGCAAAACCCTTTTTACCTCGTTTACCAATCAATCAATAGCACTGGTGCAAGGTTAAACATAAACCAGACAAGAAGTAAAACAAAAAGTGAGAAAAGTTTTTTATACGTTTACAGCTAAACTCATGAAATGCTGTTAACTTACTCATTGTCTTTATCAAATTTTTCTCTTCCTTTTCCTTTCAATCTTGTTAACATTAACTAACTCTACTTTTTCCATGGTAATAAGAGTTGAAAGATGCAAGAATGCTCATTTCACTGGTTAAACATCAATGAATGGAAACAAGCAAAAAGAAAAGATAAACTCAATAAAAGAAAAAAAGAAACTGAATAAACAATGGAATCAAGTTTTTTGCTTCTCAATGCGTTCAACTGTAGATATTTCATGTTCCATGGTCAATCCAAATGGTACAGTCGAGATTCAGGTTCATCTTAATCAAGCAACATTCGATCAGTTTGTGATGAGAAAATCAATCTTTGACTGAAAAAAGAAAATCTGGAAATCTAGATTGCACTTTTTTATTGATTTCTACGATTGAACTATGAACCATTCCAAGCACATGTTTTTTGGTTTATTAACTTTGATAAACAATTTGGAACTTTTTACTTGGAACAATCAATTATTAATATTTAAACTCAACATTTTGTGTGTGTGTGATTAATGCTAATGAGAAAAGGAAAGTTGAATGAAAATGATTTATGAGTTTTACTGATTATTATGCACAATGGCTAGTTTAATGAGGCAAGGTGAACCTGTTTAACTCGTTGGTGAAGTGAGACATAAAGACTGGTCAGTTGTTTTCACATCTGGTTCAACTTTAATTGCGCTCTTAATTGAGATGAAAATGAAATGTTTTGCCAAACTTGTGATTTATAACATCATCATCATTGTAATAATGTTGATTAAAGTCTCTTCACGAGTCTCGATTCAATGTCTTCTCTCATTTTTTAATCCATGAATTATTCATTAAATGTAAACACTCATTATGAGTTAATGCAACAATTTGACCAATTGGTTCACCTCAAAGGACCATTTAATTGAACAATTTTCAAACTTGTTTTCATTTGATTTCTTTTCTAGTTTCAATGTTGATTCATTGAAATGAATCAATTTTTTGCATTGACTTTTCATTTTCCCTCATGCTTTCATTTCAAACCTCATGTCTGATTTAATGAGAAACTTTCATTGAAAATGATTACATTTCAACTTCATTTTACAATCAATTTGTTTCTCCAAACTCACCTGAGTATTGCATTCAAAGAGTATAAGGCTACCTTCTCGTATGTCTTTATTTTGCGATCCGAGAACAAGGTTTACAATGGGTTTATCTAGAGAGAAGAAAGGGAAATGAACAAGAGAATACAGAGAATTAAAATTTATGGATAATGCAAATCACCATTCGATTTGACAATGGAATCGATAGAAAAGCCAATCCTCTTGAAACATTTCTCAAGTCATGGTTGATTGATTCTATGAATGAGTTAGAAGAGTACTTTACAAATCTTTAATTGAGCACTTCGTTGTAAAGATTTCATTCTATTGATGCGCAACTATTTATTGGTCTTTTTCAGATACTGTCATCTACCAGATAATGTCAGTAAGTTTATGCTCGATCCCTTAAAATCACTATTCTCTTTTCGTCAATTTTTTACATCGTGTTTTTTAGTTAAGCCTCGGCGTAATCTTAGTATTCTTGAGAACATTTCTTCAATTGAGGATATCGACAATACTTTAGAGACTAAAGAAGCCGAAAAATTATACAAGATCTGTCCTATGACTATATTTCGTACTCTAAGTAATAAACAGAGCGTATTAGAAGCTTGTGAGAATAGCCATGGAAAGCGAAAAAGGTTTGACTTTTTAGATGTGTTTTGATGTATTTTACTAATTCTATATTCTTATCACATTCAGTATTGAGAAAAATGAAATGCTGAGAAGACACGATGATCAAGTGTAATTGTTTATATTGAGCTGCTTGGGTAAAGGAATCCCATTGAAAGCGACTTTCATTATTGAAACGGCTAAAATGATTGCTCATGAAATAGGCTACTTTAGATTACAGCGTTATTATGGTTCAAACGATTTAGAGAGCGAATTTAATTGCAAAAAGGAACTTTGTCTGGTGGAAGATTAAGTTGATAGTGAAGTTATCAAAAACTGGAGAGAAAGCAAGACACCAAGAATTATGGTGAATCGGTAAAAAGAGTTTGTTTTCAATTGAGATAAAACTGCACTATTTGGAGTAATCTCCATCAAAACCCTATTTCATATCAGATCATATTAGAGGTGCGATATTCATGAAAGAATATGAATTCTTTTCTGTGTTAACCAACCTGGTCAAAAACTTAAGACACTTATAATAGGTAAATCGGCAAAACTTGGGTTGTTTTTGTTGGTTGCAATATCAACATAACTCATTTATTATAACTTGAATCCATCTTTGCATTCATTCAAACATTTAATAGTACTCATTAGTCATGATTTCCCTTCAATCTAAAATCATTTTTCAAATTTGATTTTTTGACTTTTTTTTCTGTTTCAACTTCCAACTCAACCATGAATGACTCTGAATAATATTCAACACTTTATTCAGTCATAGATCATCATCTGAACCCAATGATATATTATATGTTTCGACCTGATAAGTCATTCCAGAGTTAACTATGAAAAACCCTTATTTTGACCTTTTCCAGTACTTTCATGATGTGCAGCTTCTGACTGAGGCACCTTTGTCTTCCCTCAGCACACCTGCATATCATTAGCTTGCTCTCATCAAGACAAATCTGGTGGTAATACTTGTTTACCTGTCTGGCTTATAGCTCATGAGAAAACCTCAGTTTTCCCATGAACTATGAACTCTCAAAAGCCACAGGTAAAGTGCCCACTGCACCTCAACCACTCAACCTAATAACTTGATCTCTCTTCCAATCATTTACTATTGATTTATTCTAACTAACTATAACACTTAATTTTATCCTTTAAACCTAGAAGCTTATTTGATCTTTCAACTTGACCATTTTTCCCGATTTAAGCTATTTTCAACCTTTTGCTTCAAACAAACACAAACACCTAAAGCAACTTACTTTCCTTGGTTTTCTTCCACTCGTCCACCCTAATCTTTAAACAAACTCTTACTCACAGAGGACTCAAAAGGGCAGTCTTATCTGTCCGAGTATAAATACTAAAATGTCACCTAAACATGCATGGTGTCGATTTGTCGTATGTTCAGTGTGTTTGAACATTAACTATTTTTTTATCTTTTTATTTGATTCAAATTAAGTTACTTAAATTTACCAACATAACCAACAGTTTAATAAAACTGTCTGAAAGATTTGGAGCTTACATGTGTTTTACAGTTAAATGCATGGATGAATCTCAATTTGTTTACTGATTGATTGCAAAATCGGCATATTGAACTTGTTGGTGAAAACAAAAAAGTATCACTTCTACTTGATAATTTTAAGGGACACGCAATTAATACTGCATATTTTCCAATGAAAACTTTAATTTCCTTCCACCATCCACTACTAGTATTACTTAACATTGGATGGTGAAATAATTCGCGCTTTCAAATCTAAATACTAAATAAAAAATAATCGTTCAATTTCCCTTTTTTAAACGATGATCAATCAATATAAATCCGAATGAATGGCAAAAGGAAAAAAAGCTGAAATTCATCCTAAGCTGGCTGCTAAGCCTTTTTGTTAGCGTACTTGAACAGCAATCAAATTGAAACATGACCAGAAATATAACAAGGAAACGAAATGGGCAGCGAAAAATTTCTCCGAATAAATTGTTGCTTTTTCTGAGATCTGTCGGTATAATGCAGCTCCTTGTATCTGTATCATAACTAAACTGTTATAAGGTTTGGCTAGTTAAAGTACTAAAGTATTAAAGCCCATTAAAGTAAAATGTAAGCCCAGAACTAAATGCGAGCGAAGATCGTGCACCATCTCAAAAGAAGGCCACTCAGACCCATTTTTGTGCTAGCAAGTTTGACTGTTAACTCAGAAATTTATCGATCTGAGTGTATTGAGAAAAGATTGGTACCATTTATTAAAAAACTACTGGAACCATAAATATTTGATAAAGCCAAAGGAGCAATAGAGGTGCTCGAAAAATTTCACATAAATTATGTTAAAAATGCCCTACAAATGTGCTACAATTGAGATGCATTGAAAAGTTCTGGCCCATCTCAAACAAAAAGTTTACTTTGGAAAGGAGGAGGACGGAATTCGCCTGAGAAATAGATTTTTTTCAAATTAAATTTTTCAAATGTAAAATAGCATGAGGAACACATAGCTTGCAACCATTTTTACGTACTCGAAGTCGTTTTCGAGATAATGGCCTTAAAATTTTTTTCTGAGAATCAGATATTTTTAGATAGATCGCATCATGTGGATCATAAATATGAAATCGGTTTTTTGATACAACATGTATTTGCTGAGATAACTTGAAAAAACTGCTTAAAAATGGATCGGCCAAACCATTCTTACTTTTCGAGCAACCAGTATCTAGATTCCATTATCACCTGGCAAACATACTCTAAAATTGATTTGAAAGTCAAGTTATGTTATAAATTGTAAATTATTTGTAAAGACAATCTATATCTTGGGATTTCATAATCGTACTAACGATAACACTCTGAATCACAGAATTTGAAAACGTTAAGATGAAATGGGTTAGTTTGCGGTTTCTCAATACCGAATGTCCCATCATTGGATAGCATTTCATGACATAACAGGACTTTCAAATCAATTTTAGAGTATGTTTGCCAGGTGATAATGGAATCTGGATAACAACAACAGATTGAGCGTTGAAAACTACATTGAAAAAAGTTGTTTCCATCGTGGTTCCGCATTGTCAATTTGCTCGAAAAGTAAGAATGGTTTGCCGATCCATTTTTAAGCAGTTTTTTCAAGTTATCTCAGCAAATACATGTTGTATCAAAAAACCGATTTCATATTTATGATCCACATGATGCGATCTATCTAAAAATATCTGATTCTCAGAAAAAAAATTTTAAGGCCATTATCTCGAAAACGACTTCGAGTACGTAAAAATGGTTGCAAGCTATGTGTTCCTCATGCTATTTTACATTTGAAAAATTTAATTTGAAAAAATCTATTTCTCAGGCGTTTTCCCTATTCTTTTCGTCCTCATCCTTTGAAGGCTTCTAATTTACACAATTAGAGCGAAGAATGAAATCGAAGTTATCTGAGTTTGAAACTGATATTTTGTTAAATTATTTGAAAAAGGTAAACACAAAAAAGCTCAAGCTACCGAAAAAGTTCCTTTATCAGTAATTATCTCAAATAAATGATTAATTTTTCCATCAATACGTTGCAAATTTAAATATTATTTTACTGACGAACTTAAGTGCCCATAACTTAAATCATAATTAGAAGTAATTCATCTTTATATCAACACTTTGCAAACGAAGCTAAATGCTTGCTAAAATCTAATATGATTAAGAGATCAAGAGATTGTAACAAGTGTT
>WHVY01000069.1:0-15832 GCA_022266195.1 Tetranychus cinnabarinus | reverse complement strand
TCTACTTGTGGTTCAGCAGTAAAGCAAATATGATGCGATTCTAGCAGCTAAACAAGAAGCTAAGGCGGCTAAAAAGCACTGATCGTTAATTTAATAAATTTTAGAATTTATATTAAAATTATTTTCCTTGGGTAATACTGAGTTTATATATCGTGTCACTTTTATTCATTACTAAATGATAAAAACTGTTCATTCAGGAGATATTTAGGTGTTCAAGTTTAGTACAGATATGACAAGGTTTTAATTATTTATTGATAGGCGATTATTTCAGTGAAAGCTTTGATTTAAACTTTAAATTCTGAAGAGCTTTCTATTAATACAATCAATTTGGTTATATTTCGTGTCATAGGTCAAATTAAAAGACAGCAATCGTTTGAACAGTTTCGTACTTAGGGATTGCGTAGCTGAAGTTTGTTTCACCCCATAGCCGTATAAGTTATTGTTTGATGAGTAACATTATGGACCATCATCAGCGACTTGACCATTGGATAATCCATTTTTATAACTTTAAGAGGCCTCACAACTAAAAATAAATTAGAAATTAGAAGTGTGTTGAATTAAGCTGTATGTTAAATCTGAACTTACTTGCAAGTATCATGACTGAACTCAGTTCCTGATGGACAATGTTTAACGTCTCTACATTTACATTTGCATTCGTTATTATCCCATGATTTGGCTGGAGCCATATTACGGCAAGCTACGGCATCTTGTTCATTATTACAAGCACATTTACAAAGATCTGCTTGGTAAACATGTAAACTGGGATTGCAATGCTCTCTTTTACTTTACCTAAAATTGAAATCAACGGCAAATTCAATGAGAAAGATAGTGAATGCGAAAATTGATAAAAATGACTTACACATGCAACGGCATTCCTCGTGTACTTCAACTTGAACCGTCTGTGATGAAGCGGAAGGTGTTGTTGATCGTCGCAGCCGTATTTTCGCTCGTTTAACATCTCGGTGTGATATTTTGGTTGGTGTACAAGCCATTCGATCACTGATATCACAGCAACCTCCACATCTTAATACTCGAACACATCTGGGAAAAAATATTTCGCCTGATTCAGTTCTTTGATCGCCAACTTCAACAGTTCGTAATTCAGGTTCACAAACAGCTTGTTCAGCATAATTTGTTTCTTTCTTCCTGCAAGAGGATCTTCATTTTCTTCATGAATACCGAGAGTGGCAAAGATATCACTCACATTCCGTAATCCAGCAGTCCTTAAAAGGGCAATATCAAATGAGTTTTGTTGCTATTAGCATGAATAAAAACAAAACATTATTTATTAATTATACCTTGAAATAAATAATTATCAAACCTTGAAGACGAGCAAAAGTAATAATGATTTGATGAATCTATTGGATCAAACCTTTACTTGTTTATATACACTTTGAAGTCATGTTTATGGGCTGCCTAAAAATGATTTGAATAGATTTAAGAAATTGAAACAAATTAAAAGATTGAATCATTCTGAAAATCTACCAAGTTTCTGTTTACTTTATTTTGAAGAAAATAAATTCAAATCTATTCGTGATATAATGCATTTTCAGGTTGCTAGAAGAATGACTTTTAAGATTTGAATTTCAACTCTGGACTTTCGACTATTTATTAAGCAAAATATCATTTAACATCAATTGATTCGAGTAGACCGTAGCTGAATTTATCAATAAAAAGATGTGATTGACTTACACTTTGAGGTCTCTGAGCACTTGGGAAACAATTGCACCCGATGAGCCACTGGAACTAGATGCTGGTTCACTATGACGAGCACTGAATGTGCAATGAATTGTTAATAATAGGATTATTAGATTAAACATGATTTTCGGTGAATGGTCACGATGGCACGAATGAGGTGAAAATGTGGCGATGATAATAAAAGACAATCGGAGTGGTAAATAATCAAGGGTTTTTAGTCAAAAATCAGCGGATTTTCAACCATTTTGTCGTTTTTTTGAGCAAAAATAACTGGTAACATGGAAAACCAGTTTGATTAAAGACCAAGACTGATAAAAATCTGGTTGAGTAAGATTCACGGAAGAATGCTGATTAAAATAAACGAAGTCAAGGAAAAAGGAGGAGAAACGAAGGCTTAATCAATGAAAATATTAATAAATTATTAAATTGCATGAACAGAATTCAACTTATGATAATTTGATTGGTTGAAATTGGCAAAAAACAACCAAATGACGTTGATGCTTGCTGCTTGTTATACAAATTCTGGAAGTAATATTTCGAAATAAATTCAACTGAATTTAAGTATGATAGATAACAACAAAGAGGATATTCAACGCTTGAAGTCTTATGAATATCTTAAATAATATAATAATAAATAAAGAGACCTAATCCCTTGGATAATATTGTTGGGTAATATTGCATGTAAACTGCTTGAAGTGAAAACCTCGATCGTTTTTATAAATTTATAAGGAGTAGATATTTTCATGAAACTCATTTCACTGATGTAGCTTTTGACGCCAACATAAAATTAACTTATTTCGGGAAATAAAATTTTCTGTTTTCTGTAAAATAGATCACTTCGATTTTCAGTTAAAGCGACCGCATTCTGCATCCATAAGAGTTACACAGCTTAAACTATTATCTGCCAATGTAATTTGTTGGTGCACATCATAGATTGAAAACTTTTGCCGATTCGTAAACAGTTCTCATGCTTTTTGCCTTTTGGCCTCAAAACTTTGAACACCAATATTTCGTGAATGGCAGTACCTACGTCCATCATTTTGTTTACATATTTTGTACCAGTATGAATTAGATAGCAAGAAAGCTTATTACCAGTTGATTAAAATGTTAGGTGCACCTCTTGTATGGAATACTTTTCTCAATTCATCGATAATTCTCATAAGTTTGGCCTGTAAATGTACAAGTAACAACTTATTTAACAAAGTAAACTCATCTCAACTCATTTCTTGGTAAAAAAACCAATTTTCTGGTTGCACTTGCAACTGAAATGAAAAGAGTGCTGCCAAAAGCTTGCACATTTGAGTAAAGAGTTAAGACTTGGCGAGTGTGTAGAGGCATGAAAACTGCGTCCATTAATGCGAGTTTGAGATTTCTCTGGTCAATAGTTTTTGATAAAATCGAGCTCAAATTGAAACTTCGAACGCCTTTTGTTCACTATGGAAGCAGATTTCTTGGTGAAACTCATTTTGGTGATTTAAATTTTGCTAATGAACCAGAAAATGATACATACTTTGATAAATAAAATTTTAGTTTCTGGCAAACATATATTTTCGATTTTAATTTAAACCGACCTCTTTCTGTGGCCGTAAGAGTTAGAGAACTGAAACTTATTATTTAGCCATGGAACTTGTTCCCTCACATCATGGATTGAATACTTTTTTCAATTTATCAACAGTTCTCTTATGTCTCTACAAGCTAACAAAGTTTTATGTGCAAATAATCATTTTTAGCTGACATTTGCTCATATGTGTGAACTTGTAACGAGCTTGTCCGTAACAGTCCGCTTTTTTGTTATTCAATGAACATCATTGTACAACAACAAGTTCATCTGACGCCTTGGAATTGAATTGATGAGGAACGAGTTTAGATATACCGTGAAATGGCGACTTTCAATGATCTAAAGCGAATCGAAAATGTTTTTGATCTAATAATTCATTAGTTTAATATAAAAATGCATTTGCTTGTTGCTAAAAAGACACTCTGATGCACAATTATGCACAAATTGGCAGAAATACTGAGAGAAAATGGGTAAAACCGGCTAAAAAATAAGTTTCTGCAAATTCAGACTCTTTTTGTTTGTAGAAGCATAAAAACTGAATCTATTGTGCTGTTTAAAATTTCTCTGGTCAATCGTTTTCGTGAAAATCGAGTTTAAAAAGGAAATTTCGATCGCTTTTCGTGTAAATATGGAAGTAGATTCACTTCATTGATGTAGCTTTGATTATCAATCATAAAAGTACTTCATCACACGATATAAATTTTTTTGTCTCTGAAAAACAGATCAACTCGATTTTTAGGTAAACTTTCCGTATTCTTTGAGCGTAAGGGTTAGAGGACTAGAACTTTTGTTTCGTCCATAAAATTTGTTGGTACACATTATGGATTAAATGCCTTTTTCATTTTATCAACATTTCTCTTGATTTTGGCAATTGACCTAAAAAGTTTGAGCCTAAATATCTCGTAAATGATATCATCGACAATCAAGATTCTTTGAACAACATTAGATTTCATTATAGACTGTGATAGATTTAAATTTAAGATCACTCAAGTCGCTACGAAAAAAGTTATAACATTTTATTATTTAGGTTGTCAGATTTGATACGAAATTAAAAAGGTGAATATTGACTAATGATGCGTTAGAAGAATATCATAATTTAAATAAATTAACAGATTGTAGCCATATTATGCTAAATCTAATGTTTGGCCAAAGAATGATTATTTTAGGCAATTCCATTCTCGAAATTGTGAGGTTCAAAGTCTTTAAATCTATGGCCAAAATCATTAATCAATCATCAAGGGTTATTAAAAATTTTGTCGCAAATCAACATCAACAATTGTAAAGTACAATATGTCGATATTGACTTTAACTTTGTAAATTGATCTTTTTTTTAAATTCAAAACAATAAATTTATTGCTGAACATAACCCCTCTATAATAAACAATATCGATTCAACTTTAAATTATAATTGACTTTATTTAATGTAATATTGTTATAACATTATTGTAATACATTAGACTTTCATATTTATTCATTAATATTCAATTATTTTGGTGGATTCATTTCACTTTGATTTTTAGATTCTGGAGAGTCCAACACAATTATTGACTTGATTATATTTCTTGTCGGAGATTCGATCAAAAGAGAGAAAGAAACGCAACCGAATAAACCGTTACATATATTGGAATTGCTACGCTAAATGTTTGTTCACCCCAACTCATGTAAGTAGTTGTTTGATGAGTAGCATTTCGAATCGTCATTATCATCAAATTAACTAATAAAGTGATAAACTTATTCTGGAGAGAACAGTTAAGGGATAAGAACTGAGAAAAGAATCAATTTTAGGCGATATTAAACCATGATGTAAACAATAAATAAACCAAGCGAGGATAAACTCCATATTAGTTTAGCTGTTCCTGCAAATAGCAATGAGATACCGAAACCAATGGGTTCAGGACGTTTAGTGATAGCAAGATCATAACTGAACAAAATGAGCCAGAGAATAAACCAGGAAATCCAGATAATTGCACTAGTTACCTAAGGGGAAATACAAGAAAAATAACTCTCAGGCAAAACGAGCAAAATAATCATTATTTTAACATTGTATCATTAATACTAAACCTGTTTAAATTGTGGTTTAATTTTGTTTACAAAAAATGCTGCTAAAACACCCATGAAGTATGAACTAAGATGAGACCAAGGTTTACCATGAATAGCAGCTGCGTATTTGAAAAAGGCTCGATTAGGGAAAGTAGTTGTCAGCCAGGTATGATGATTCCGTGTAGCTCGATGATTAAGCAAGTAGTTATTGACCCAAAAATGATCATAAAGAAGGCATAGAAAACGGACAGTTTGGATTTACCGCGTAAGGAAGCATATATCACTGGAATGAATGCTAAATGATATAAGTAATCTGATTCAAGGTACCAATCTGACAGAAGACAGTAACCGAAATCATCGGCAGAGTCGAAAAAGTGGGCAATAAAGAGAACATGGTAGAACCAGTTATCTTCACATGTTTTAGATATTGACCCAGCAGCTCTTTGATGGCTCCAGAGTGGACCTCCTATTAAATTTTGAGAATGGCGAGAAAATATCAGAATACTCCAGACAATGGTCCAGATAATTGAAGGGACAAATCGAAACCAACGAAGAATCAAGTATGGAAATAGACTAAATGAAGATGCGGCCGATGATCTACTCTGTTGATTGTAAGTTCGACTCAATAGTATCCAAGTTGATTCATAGGCAGTAATAAACAAAAAGGTATCGGTCATGTAGTCACCTATGAAAAATATGTGGATGGATGGATCTCTTGTCAAGTCGTACATAGTAAATGATGTCTTCAAGTTGGTATGAAGAATGGTAATAGCCATATGTACGAAAACCATAAAGACCATTGTTATTGCTTTGAGTCCATGTAGATATGTTAAAGTTGACCCTAAACAATACGTTTTTTTAATCTCATTATTATTATTATTGTTATTACTTGATATTATTGGGGCAAACAATTTTCTGCAGTTATTTTTAAAATTGAAATGATAATGAAGGTTCCTGGAGTCGACCAATAAGTCCCGATTAGAGTAATAATTATAACTGAAACAATGGTGGCCAATGAAATAATTTGACCCCAGGTAACTGGGACATTTTCATATCGGTTTTGGCATAAATCAACATTCACAATTAATCCAGTGTTTAAATAGTTGTTAGCTGTTTCATTAGCTAATGTTGTCAGCTCTGTAGGGAACAGCCTTTAGGTAAACACAATGCTGAGGTTATGTTCATGTAGCGAAAAAAATGAACATAATTAACAACTGATTGGAATAGTCCAGTTGAAAAGTTGAAATAAGCTGGATTGTAGGGTCGATCAAAACCTTCGATTTGATGTTCATTCATCAGTGGAAGATGAGCCATTAACAGACAATATTGACTATTATCTAGAGATAAACATTCATGAAACCTCCATGGTCAATCCATCCACCAGACATTAAACCACTCGGTATTCGTCCCCATGAATCGAATTCTGAAGATAAATAAAAACATACAAAACTAAGTTAACATTTGTGATAGAAATACAAAAGATAGATTTAGATGAAAAATAAAAACACAAAAAACAAAATAATAAAACTGTTTACTAACGTTTAACGGCCGTTGGTCAATTGATTTCAGATCATTAACCCATTTAAACAATGAGTTAGAGCACTTTGTCGATATGTTTGAATGATTTATGACATTCTGTAGATGATAATCCAGATCAGTGGCTATGTTAGTAACCAAGAAAGATGTAAAATTTTCAAATTTAGACCATGATTGGAGGTAATCACTATTGGGATTGGTTGCTGAGACTCCATAACTGAAGAATAAAGAAAAAAATAATGAAATAAAATAAAAAACCATAGATGTTAAGTGAAATTGTGCACAAATGGGGCTCAGTAACTGAAAATGTGAATTTACCATTAAAATCCGCTGGAGCACAAATGATCATTGACTCTACCTCACTCAATTTGATTGGGAGAACCGAATGAAACCCTTTTTGACAAAAATAAAATATCCTTGAAAGATCACTATCATTAGGTTTCGTTAATCTGAATATCAATTAGCACAAGAAAAACATGATTAGTCTATTGATTGATGAATTAAAACAGCCATGTACGTTGATCTGACAGAAGGAGTTCTTATCATAATAACATCTGAAAATCTTGCGGCAATCCAATCATTAAATCCATTTTATTTCAAAATTGAATAAGCCAGTGTATTTATATGCATTTCATTGACATTGTAACTTTTAATTTCAGTGTAAAGCTAACACACAAGCTCGGTTTTTTATTGATAATTGACTTAGATTTACCGTGACAATAACGGTATCAGGTGATCGATGAATTTACTAAAGGGCCTCTTTGAGTTTTATTTATTTTTTGAAATTATTTAAGATCGTAATTGATCGACTGAAGGATTTCAAGTTTGCAACAGAAAACTTGTAACCATGTTTCTTGTTTATAAATTAATTGGTTTTTTTCCTTTCTAATCGTATTTCCATTTAATTTCACTTGTAAGTATCCATAGGAATTATAACATGTACATTACACAAATGATGACTGATCGAATTCTGTCTCTAAAAACCTTGTAAAACTTTGTTAACAAATATGATTAGAAAACAAAACTTTTACTTCTTACAGTGCTTTTATTCAACTATTGGACCTTTCCATAGATTCAGGCACAAAAATGATCGCATAACGGCTGTATGGTCAGCTAATTAACAAGAAGATTGATGCAGCAAAAAGTGAGGGATACAAAATACCCGAATAAAAACCCGATTTGCCTTTGAGACAGAAATTCCTGCTGGATGCACTAGAGAATACATTTTCAGATCTTAAATTAGGTTGATCAATAAATATGTTGCTTAGATTGGGTTATTGCAGAAAAGATACAATCAAAACTCCAATTACATTTACAAATTGACATAAACAAACTAAATCGAGTGAAAATCAATTTCTTTCGCATTTAGACTCTGACAGTTTATAGGGATATAAAAGCAAAGTCCATAACCAAGTTTCTCTGAGAAGTAATTTTCGAGAAAATCTAGTTCAAAGTTGAAACTTCGATTGCTTTTTGTACAATTATGGAAGCAGATTTCTTCATGAAACTCATTTTGTTGATTTAAATTTTGATAATGAACCAGAAAATGCAATACTTTGATAAATAAAATTTTAGTTTTCTGTCAAACATATATTTTCGATTTTAATTAAACCGACCTCTTTCTGTGGCCGTAAGAGTTAGAGAACTGAAACTTATTATTTAGCCATGGAACTTGTTCTCTCACATCATGGATTGAATACTTTTTTCAATTTATCAACAGTTCTCTTAATTTTTTTCCATTGGTCTTACAATTTTGAACGTCAATATCTCGTAAATGATATCACCGACAATCAGGATTATGCGACTAAACGCTAGTTTTCATTATCAACCATTATGAAATGAAATAATAAATCATTAATGATCCTACAGAAGTTTCAAGAGAGTTTCAGCATTGTTTTACTTATTTTGTAAGATTTAAGCTTCATTGTAAAGTTAAATGGTTTCTCAAACACGAATCTTGAGAATCTAGATGAATCTTTCATGATTAAATGAACTAATCCAATTTATTCGATATTTAATCTTATTTCCTTATAGCCCATAATGCAATCTAATGTTAAACCAAAAAATGATGAACTTAGGTCATGCCATTCACGAAATATTGATGTTCAAAGTTTTAAGGCCAATAGACAAAAAGCATGAGAACTGTTTACGAATTGGCAAAAGTTTTCGATCTATGATGTCCACCAACAAATTACATTGGCAAATAATAAGTTTAAGCTATGTAACTCTTATGGATACAGAATGCGGTCGCTTCAACTGAAAATCGTAGTGATCTGATTTACAGAAAACAAGAAATTTCATTTTCGAGATGAGGACATTTCTGGTTGATCATCATAAGTTACATCAGTATGATCAGTTACATGGCAAAATCAGCTTTCATAATTGTACAAAAAGCGATGGAAGTCTCAACTCCGAGCTGATTTACTCGATACATATCGATTAGAGAAACTTCCTTAAAGCACAAATGACTTCAGTTCTTATGTCTCTACAAGTTCTATGTGCAAATGATCATTTTTAGCTGACATTTGCTCATATGTGTGAACTTGTAACGAGCTTGTCCGTAACAGTCCGCTTTTTTTTATGCAGTAAGCATCAAATTCTTCGACTGAACACTAGATTTTGTTATTAGTTAATAACAAAATACGGATAACTTTCGATTAAGATTTGATTTAACCCATATAATTATGAGTATCATTCAAAGCATAAGATTTGTGTTCGAGAAACCATTTAACTTTATAAACCAAGCTCAAATCTGACAACTTAAATGAAACAATGCTACAACTTTTTCTGTAAGATCATCAATGATTTACTATTTCGTTATATAATAGTTAATAATGAAAACAAGCGTTTGGTCAAATAATCCTGGTTGTCGGTGATATCATTCTCGAAATATTGACGTTCAAAGTTGTAAGGTCAATTGAGAAAATCAAGAGAACTGTTGATAAATTGAAAAAAGTATTCAATCCATGATGTGAGAGAACAAGTTCCATGGCTAAATAATAAGTTTCAGTTCTCTAACTCTTACGGCCACAGAAAGAGGTCGGTTTAAATTAAAATCGAAATATATGTTTGCCAGAAAACTAAAATTTTATTTATCAAAGTAAGTGCATTTTCTGGTTCATTAGCAAAATTTAAATCACCAAAATGAGTTTCACCAAGAAATCTGCTTCCATAGTTGAACAAAAGGCGTTCGAAGTTTCAATTTTGAGCTCGATTTTATCAAAAACTATTGACCAAGAAATCTCAAACTCGCATTAATGGACGCAGTTTTCATGCCTCTACACACTCGCCAAGTCTCAACTCTTTACTCAAATGTGCAAGCTTTTGGCAGCACTCTTTTCATTTCAGTTGCAAGTGCAACCAGAAAATTGGTTTTTTTTACCAAGAAATGAGTTGAGATGAGTTTGCTTTGTTAAATAAGTTGTTACTTGTACATTTACAGGCCAAACTTCACAACTTAAATGCGCTAATGTAAAGTTAACGTAACGAATTGAATTATTGATTAGTAAATGATCAAATTGGTGAAAGAATGATAGTTTTAGGTGACGCCATTCTCGAATGTTTAAATTAAATGTTTTTGGGTTAATGGTCAAAATCAAAAAGAACTAACAACAAATTGAATAGCCATTACAAGCGTGATGTGTACCAACATTTTTAATCGTCAGATAGAAATTTTCAACAGTCTAATTACTACGGTTACTGATTGCGATCGCTACAACTGTAAATCGAAGTGATCTGTTTTACAGAAAACACAATATTTTATTATTGTAATAAATGCATTTTCTGGTTAATCATCAAAAGGTTTATCACAAAAAAAATTTGATGAAAAATCTGCTTCCATAATTGTACAAAAAGCAATCGAAGTTTCAACTTTGAACTAGATTTTCTCGAAAATTGCTCGTCAGAGAAACTTGTTATCACATAAATGGACTCAATTTTTATATCCCTATAAACTGACAGAGTAGGAAGTTTAAATAAATCGATTTTTAATCCTAGTTCAAGCCTATTTGTTTCAATTTGGGCATAAATGTGATTATCGTGGCTTTCTAGTGAGGCGTTTCGTTGCTTAAAATTGATTTAAATCAAATCAGCCCAATTTATGACAGTGATCTAAGATAGTTAACCACTAAATTCACACGAAGACTTATTGAATGATTTAATACTCGTTGCCGGTATAGTAATTTAGGATGCTCTCTTCATACAGTTGAAATCAATTAATTTAATACATTTAGACAATTTGCAATTTATTTATTTATGGGAAAGCATAAAGATTATTTGAGTGAATTCATCTCACTTTGATTTGAATTTTTAGATTCTGAAGAATGTTTATTTAACACAATCATTGACTTGATTATATTTCTTGTCGGAGATTCAATTAAAACAGAGAAAAATAGAGCAACTGTATAAACAGTTACGTACATAGGGATGGCTAGGCTAAATATTTTTTCACCCATAACCATGTAAGTAGTTGTTTGATAAGTAGCATTACGAATCATCATCAGCATCAGATTAACCAATAAAACAGATAAACTTATTCTGGAGAGAACAGTTAAGGGATAAGAACTGAGAAAAGAATCAATTCCAGGCGATATTAAGCGATGATGTAAACAATAAATGAACCAAATGATGATTAAACTCCATATTATTTTACTTGTTCCTGCAAACAGCAATGAGATACCAAAACCAATGGGTTCAGATCGCTTATTGATAGCAAAATCATAACTGAACAAAATGAACCACAAAACAAACCAGGAAAACCAGATTATTTTACTTGTTACCTAAAGGGAGGGATAGAAAATTGTAAGTTTAGAAATATAAAAGAAACAATAGAATAAAATTATATTAAGACTTGTAATTAATTGTAAACCTGTTTAAATTGTGGTTTAATTTTGGTAACGAAAAATACTGCTAAAACACCCATGAAATAAGAGCTAAGATGAGACCAAGGTTTGCCATGAATAGCAGTTAGGTATTTAAAGAAAGCTCGATTAGGGAAAGTAGTCGTCAACCAGGTATGATGAGTTCCGTGTAGCTCGATGATTAAGCAGGTAGTTATTGACCCAAAAATTATCATGAAAAGGGCATAGTAAGTTGAAAGTTTTGGTTTACCCCGCAAAAATGCATAAATCACTGGAATAAATGCTAAATGATATAAGTAATCTGATTCAAGGTACCAATCTGAAAGAAGACAGTAGCCAAAATCATCGGCAGTGTCGAAAAAGTGGGCAATGAAAAGAACATGGAAGAACCAGTTATCCTCACAAGATTTCGATATTGACCCAGCAGCCCTCTTATGACTCCAAAGTGGACCTCCTACTAAATTTTGAGAATGGCGAGAAAATACCAGAATACTACAGACTATGATCCAGATAATTGAAGGGACAAATCGTAACCAACGAAGAATCAAGTATGGAAATAGATTAAATGATGATGCTAATGAAGATCTACTCTGTTGATTGTAAGTTCGACTCAATAGTGTCCAAGTTGATTCATAGCCAGTAATTAAGAAAAAGTGTCGGTCATGTAGCCGCCAATGAAAAAGGCGTTGATAGATGGATCTCTAGTCAAGTCATACATGGTAAATGATGTCTTGAAATTGGTTGGTAAAATTGTGAAGGCCAGATGAATAAATATCAGAATGAACATGGTAATTGCTTTGATTCCATTGAGATAGGTTAAATTAGATCCTAAGCGATACTCCTTTCTAACTAAGTCTCTATTTGATGTCACAGGGGCAAACAATTTTCTGCAGTTATTTTTAAAATTGAAATGATAAATGAAGGTTCCTGGAGTCGACCAATAAGTCCCGATTAGAGTAATAATTATAACTGAAACAATGGTGGCCAATGAAATAATTTGACCCCAGGTAACTGGGACATTTTCATATCGGTTTTGGCATAAATCAACATTCACAATTAATCCAGTGTTTAAATAGTTGTTAGCTGTTTCATTAGCTAATGTTGTCAGCTCTGTAGGGGAACAGCCTTTAGGTAAACACAATGCTGAGGTTATGTTCATGTAGCGAAAAAAATGAACATAATTAACAACTGATTGGAATAGTCCAGTTGAAAAGTTGAAATAAGCTGGATTGTAGGGTCGATCAAAACCTTCGATTTGATGTTCATTCATCAGTGGAAGATGAGCCATTAACAGACAATATTGACTATTATCTAGAGATAAACATTCATGAAAACCTCCATGGTCAATCCATCCACCAGACATTAAACCACTCGGTATTCGTCCCCATGAATCGAATTCTGAAGATAAATAAAACATACAAAACTAAGTTAACATTTGTGATAGAAATACAAAAGATAGATTTAGATGAAAAATAAAAAATAAAAAACAAAATAATAAAACTGTTTACTAACGTTTAACGGCCGTTGGGTCAATTGATTTCAGATCATTAACCCATTAAACAATGAGTTAGAGCACTTTGTCGATATGTTTGAATGATTTATGACATTCTGTAGATGATAATCCAGATCAGTGGCTATGTTAGTAACCAAGAAAGATGTAAAATTTTCAAATTTAGACCATGATTGGAGGTAATCACTATTGGGATTGGTTGCTGAGACTCCATAACTGAAGAATAAAGAAAAAAATAATGAAATAAAATAAAAAACCATAGATGTTAAGTGAAATTGTGCACAAATGGGGCTCAGTAACTGAAAATGTGAATTTACCATCAAACTTAGCTGAATTACTAAAGTTTTTTACTTTACCTCACTCAATTGGGAGAATCAAATAAAACCATTTTGACCAAAAATTTTATTGAAAGATTGTCATCATCGAGTTTCGTTAATCTGACCATTGGAATACTAATGAGAATTATAAGCCTAACTATTGTTTTGGTAAGCAATCATTAGACTGAAGTTGAATAAAAATTATTTGAATTGACATGTTGGTTGATTGTATAAGATATTAACCAAAACAAGGAAAAAATGTCGTTAGTTTAAGGCTTGATCAATGAAAACAATGACATAAGTTGATCATTAGATCCATTAGGATAAAAATATCTTATCAAATACCATCTAACAAATTGACAGCGCCAACATTGAAAACGCGTTCATATTTCAATTTTTGAAAAAATTATTAAAATTATGATTTGGTGATTTATTGATAAACTAATAATTGATTTTTTAAAATATTTATTAAGGTTAACAAAATGTTAGTAAAATTTGCTTTTTTAGATTAAAAGGACAAAAATTACTTGAAGATTTTACTTCATTTTAATTTCATCATTTCAATAATTGCAAACAGTATTGAAGTCATTTTACTAATTTAAATTTATTAAGTTTCAGATTATCTTAATGTCATAGATCATCATCAAAATCAGTTCTTAAAAAGTGAGAAGGCAAGAAATGTGAAGCTATTGATGATAAATGTGAGAAATATTGAGACAAGCTTCGTCCGATATTACAATGAAGGTTTATGATTGGTGTGAGATGGAACTACTTATATGGAATTAAAGCGCGATATCGACTGTAATCATTTGTAAAAAATATAAAAGAGTCATTGAAGTAGTCAGGCCAAATAGCGTTAAAAAGCACAGATAAAATTGAGACATGAGTCGTCTAAATCTAGGTACATTCATCCAGTTACAGAAGGCATGAATGAATGCCAAACAGACTACTGATTTAACTCTAATGTAAAGGAGAGAGGAATACAATCCAAAAATGAAGGTTGATAGTGAATGGATGCCGAAATGAGCCCAATCACATGAGCCATTCCGTAACAATGCAATATAATGATGATGGGCATGGCTGATTGAGAAAAGAAGCGCTGATATCAAAATTGTGTACTGAATCGAGAAACATTGAAGCAATAGGGATGAGATCAGAAATCGATACAAATATTCCTCAATTATTGGACCAAAGACATAACTGCGAAACTTTTCTTGAACCTGATAGTGTGCAGGTGCAGTGAAAATAGATCCATCCATAGTTCGATCAATAATAGGTCCAGTGAAAAGTGTTATAGTTATCCCGATGGGAATCACCATAGTCTCAAGGAACAGCTCAAATGAGTATTCAGTGCTAGGAATTAGTTGATTAATCGTTATAAAACCAGTTGCCTGAAGAAAAGTTGTCGCAGCCATTGCGGCAGATAACATGCCAAATAATCGTAATTTGACTCCTTCAACAGTATGCCTTTTAAAACACAAAAAAAACAAAATGAATTAACCCAATTTTTGGTTAAGGACGATACAGTAATTTTCGATTGAAAAGACCAAACATTCACAATGGAAGACCAGTTTTTACATTGAGAAGACTCAACGCCAATGTGTGATTTTTTAAGTTTTATTGCTTTTGACAATGAAGAGACAGTTTTAGAAAAAGAGAAGACCAGCTTGAAAAATGTTGAGACCAATGCACTTGTTTAGTTATCTTGTAGTTGCTGTGTTACTTTGAAACTTTGCATTCTCAATATTGTCAACATGAGTCAAAATGTTAAAAATCGTGTTCCAAGCCCAGTAAGGAAATTAATTATTCAGAGATTCGGTGAAGGAGATACAATAAAATTAAAACAATTAGTTAGTAAGAAATAGCTATTGAAAATTAAATTTGGTCTCTTCATTTTTTAAGCTGGTCTTCTCTTTTTCTAAAACTGTCTCTTCATTGTCAAATCAATAAAACTTAAAAAATCACACATTGGTGTTGAGTCTTTTCAATGTAAAAACTGGTCTTCATTGTGAATGTTTGGTCTTTTCAATCGAAAATTACTGTATAATCAATTAGGTTTAGGGAAACAAGTCAAGTATGGTTAACCCATCTATCATGGTGGGAATGGGAAAAAACTACCTGGGATTTCTCCATGAAAAAATGTAGATAAATGTTACAGCAAGCACATTGATAGCAACGGCGATTGCAAGGGATGGTATCGCGCAAGATTTGTCCATCTTGATAATTGTTTGGAACAGAAGTGATTAAAATTAAAACCAAGCCAACGAACTAGAATATTTAAAATTGGAATTGTTAGGAATAAAAATGTAATGCT
>WHVY01000068.1:0-16159 GCA_022266195.1 Tetranychus cinnabarinus | reverse complement strand
GCAGCTCTATATTCAGCCGTTAGTGGGTGTTTACGGTTAGGTTTCTAAAATCGATGTGTTCAGCTCTTCTAGCAGCATTGAAGATTGTCTGACGAGTACATTGTAATCCAAGATCACGTCTCACCTGTTCACATGACTTTTTTTCATTGGTAATCGTAAAACATGTCTTACATCACGATCATCAAACAAAAATTTCGGTCCAACTCTGTTTTTTTGCTTGCAACGTTATGGATTCGCCAGAAAATTGTTGATAGCAGTTTTTGAACGGTTTAATTTTGAAGCAATGAATCGGCTGGACCTTCCTGCGGCATTGTAAGCCATAATTTGTCCAATTTCAATATCATTAAGATCTTTACCTTTACCCATTGTAACAAATGATGTAACTTTGCAAAAATTACACAAAAATCGAAAAATAGCGAAAAATATAACAAAAGAAACACAGAGACAGTGGATAAGTCAACTTGAGAAAGTTCTGACTGGAAAAAAGTTGGCAATTATGTTTAAATACTCTAAATTTAAACTGGCCTTAATCCCATTTGACAATCAATTATCAAAATTGCACAAAAATCCAAATCAATTGGTAAGGCTTGCAGCCAGCGCACACAACCGCAGTAAATCTTATTACAGGCAACGCCCCTCTTCGGAGATGAAGCAATTTGCTCACAAAGTATACAAGTTACAAATTTCCAAAGTCTAGCCAAGTCTGGATGAATGACTTGAGATCTCGTCTTGTCTCCTCACATGATTTATTCTCTTGGGTGATGTGACGCAAAACATGTCGAACATCTCGATCGTTGAGTTTTGGTTTAGGTCCAGGTCGATTTTCTTGGTTATAACGCTCAGGATTTGCTAGATACTGATGAATCGCAGTTTTAGATCGATTCAGTTTATCAGCAATGTATCTCTCAGATCTACCTTCAGCTCGATACGCAATATTTGTCCAATTTCACGTTCATTCAGATCTTTACCTTTACCCATAATTGCAGATTATATAATAGGAAATTTAGCACAAGAAAGACTGAAAAATCACCAAATAATGAAACAAATGAACAAGTATGATGGCTATCTACTTTAAAACTGTTGAAAATTGCTAACAATCAACCCTTTTTAACCAAAAATTAGCCTGGTCTTAATCCCATTAGACGCGAACATTTGGTTTCCGAATGTTGATTAATGCAAAATCAAGCTTAATGCAAATCCAATTGTTTTTACTCTTCTTAGTTTAATCCCCAGCTAGACAATCAACACTTTCTGAACTCTTGCGAAGCTAATAATCATTTAAATTGAAAAAATATGGCAATCAGATGCTGGTCTTAATGCTATTGAACACAGTGTATGGTATATACAGTCCTGGCAATAAGTTTGAGGACACCAGATTTTTGTAGATTTTTCAATGAATTGATCCAATTAACGAGCTAATCCAATTTTCTGCAATGTATAATCGATTTTTAAGATATTTCGGATTAGAAAAGTTCCGACTTTGCAAACTAATTAGTGTCAATTGGCTTAAAAATAAAACATATTTTGTGCATATGGCAAAAATTATGAGGCCAGAGTTTAAATTGCTTTCAGATCGGCACCAGATGCGGTTTTAGGTTTAAATATGGTCAGAATTTCTCAGATAACTTCATTTGTTCAGTATTCTCTCCATAATTAACAATCAAATTTTCATTTTTCGAGTTTCTTTCAAGTTTTAGTGATTTTTTGTCAAAGTTAGATAATGGGCTCTGGAACTAAGCTAACAAGTAAAGAAATAGGTGCTATCAAAGCCTATCATGATCAAGGACTATCGTTGAGGCAAATTGCTGAAAAAATTGGAAGATCCAAGACTGTTGTAAGTAACTGTCTTAAGTTAGGTGAAGAGTATGGTGCAACACCCAGGTCTGGTCGCCCAAAAAAGTTATCAGATCGTGATTGTCGACGGATTTTGAGGTAATCATCTGAAGGTAATCATTCATGTAATGATATTCTCAAGGAAACTCAACTTCCAGTATGTCGTAGAACAGTGTTAAACGCGATTCAAGATTCAGGATTTATGGAATACGAATCAATGGATCATCGTCCAAGGTTAACCGAAAACCATATCAAAGCCAGACTGGAATTCGCTAAAAAACACATGAGTTATGGTGATAAATGGATACAAGTAGTGTTTAGTGATGAAAAAAAATTCAATCTTGATGTTCCTGATGGACAGAAGTGCTATTGGCACGACATCCGGAAGGACAAACGAATTTTTTCAAAGCGAAATTTTGGAGGTGGTACGCTAATGGTATGGGGTGCTTTTTGTTTTAATGGTGTTTTACCGTTAGTTAGGATATCTACAAAGATGAATAGTGAAGATTATCAAAAAGTTTTGTCGGAAAACCTAATTACAAATGCTAGAACTTTGGCTGGGAATGATTGGATTTATCAACAAGATAATGCCAGAATTCATACCTCAAAGTCTTCATTGGAATTTTTTAGGAATTATTGGATTGGCCATCATGTTCACCTGATCTGAACCCGATTGAGCATCTTTGGGGATTGATGGCGCAAAAAGTTTATAAGAATCAGAGGCAATTTCGAACTGTTGATGAACTTTGGGACTGTGTCCAAGAAATCTGGTATAACATGGATCCAAGTTACCTTCAAAACACTCATCAAGTCTATGGATACCAGAATATTTGAAGTTATCAAGTCTAATGGATCTCAAATCGATTATTAATTGTTTTTAATTGCTGTCCTCATATTTTTTGCCATGCTCAAAACTAATTTTCCTAAATTTTCTAAAACAATTAATTTTTTTTCTTAATTTATTTTGACTTTAAATACGTAATTTTTAATGGCCTTTTCACAAATATTAACCATAAAATAATCGGACAAATCATTGAAAAAATTTTCTCAAAAAACTGCTGTCCTCAAACTTATTGCCAGTAGTGTATATATCGTGGATATATTCAGAAACCTCGAGCATCTTGTAAAGTCGAAAATTTGTATAAATAGAAAAATGGAAATATTAAACATATTACAGACAGTCTATCATTCCGTTACTAGCTTTAAATGCTTAAAGCTAGAAAAGCTGCTTAAAAAAGCTTTTTCATTCGCCATATAGCTCAATGAATTTTCACAACTTTGACACTCTGAATATTTCGAACGAAAAGTTGGCGCATAATATGGTTTCGTTTTTAGAAAATGGCATGGAAATTTCTTCTAGAAAAAACAGTCGTGACTTCCTTTTGCGAATGTCAGCTTTTCGAAAGTTTCCCCCTCGTCTCTGAACAGATTTTCCAAAATCTTTTCATTGATGACAACTCGAAACAGAAAAATGATTATGAACGTTTGATTTTGGTTCATTTACCAACGTTAAGATTATATCATTGAGTTTATCGTCTTCTCGTTGAGCTGTAATTAAATCACTTTGACACGTATCTGTCTATTGATTTAGCTATAATCGCACGAGAATGATAGTTGGAGTACCCGAAATACTAATTCAAAATGCTGTGCACAGGCACATGCATTCTAAGCTCCCTAAAAAAGTCATAACCCGGTCATAATAGATATGAACGCTATAACTAAAAGTTTGAAATTCTTTACGATAATAACGAGAATATTGAACACTTTTTTTTAATTGCCCACACTTTGATACTCTTTAACACGGAACTTTAATAAAAAGCAAAAATTCATTGAATTGTCCCAACACAGAAAGCATTTGCAAATTCGATTCAGTAACTTAAGGCCATGTAAAGGGCTACATGTCTATCCGTCTATCTAAAAACTCAAGCTGCTTTTTGTGTTCTCGTACAATAGTGAAAATTGCATGCAAGATTGGTGCAGATAGACTTCGATACACTGGAAAGAATATAAGTACTCATATATTACTGGAACAACACTTTATTCATTATGACCGACGCACTTTATAGCAAACACAGGTTTTCCCTGCTTCATTTGTGTACTTCACATACATTGATGTTGCTGAAGAACCTGAACCTGAACCAGATGATCCTGAACCTGATCCTGATGAAGCTGCTGATGAAGCTGCTGATCCTGATCCTGATCCAGATGATGCTGAGTTAGCTGAGTTTACTGGCTTACCAGAGTTACTGGTTGATGTTGGTCCTGATGATGAATCTGAAGCTGCTGCGGCTGATGATGCTGCTGCTGCTGCTGAACTTGAAGTTGCTGCTGATGATCCTGATCCATTATCTGATGATGCTGGTGCAGATGATGAGTCTGAAGCTGTTGCTGCTGATGAACCTGAGGCTGCTGCTGCCGATGATGAACCTGCTGCTGAAGAACCTGAACCTGAACCAGATGATCCTGAACCTGATCCTGATGAAGCTGCTGATGAAGCTGCTGATCCTGATCCTGATCCAGATGATGCTGAGTTAGCTGAGTTTACTGGCTTACCAGAGTTACTGGTTGATGTTGGTCCTGATGATGAATCTGAAGCTGCTGCGGCTGATGATGCTGCTGCTGCTGCTGAACTTGAAGTTGCTGCTGATGATCCTGATCCATTATCTGATGATGCTGGTGCAGATGATGAGTCTGAAGCTGTTGCTGCTGATGAACCTGAGGCTGCTGCTGCCGATGATGAACCTGCTGCTGAAGAACCTGAACCTGAACCAGATGATCCTGAACCTGATCCTGATGAAGCTGCTGATCCTGATCCTGATCCAGATGATGCTGAGTTAGCTGAGTTTACTGGCTTACCAGAGTTACTGGTTGATGTTGGTCCTGATGATGAATCTGAAGCTGCTGCGGCTGATGATGCTGCTGCTGCTGCTGAACTTGAAGTTGCTGCTGATGATCCTGATCCATTATCTGATGATGCTGGTGCAGATGATGAGTCTGAAGCTGTTGCTGCTGATGAACTGAGGCTGCTGCTGCCGATGATGAACCTGCTGCTGAAGAACCTGAACCTGAACCAGATGATCCTGAACCTGATCCTGATGAAGCTGCTGATGAAGCTGCTGATCCTGATCCTGATCCAGATGATGCTGAGTTAGCTGAGTTTACTGGCTTACCAGAGTTACTGGTTGATGTTGGTCCTGATGATGAATCTGAAGCTGCTGCGGCTGATGATGCTGCTGCTGCTGCTGAACTTGAAGTTGCTGCTGATGATCCTGATCCATTATCTGATGATGCTGGTGCAGATGATGAGTCTGAAGCTGTTGCTGCTGAACTGAGGCTGCTGCTGCGATGATGAACCTGCTGCTGAAGAACCTGAACCTGAACCAGATGATCCTGAACCTGATCCTGATGAAGCTGCTGATGAAGCTGCTGATCCTGATCCAGATGATGCTGAGTTAGCTGAGTTTACTGGCTTACCAGAGTTACTGGTTGATGTTGGTCCTGATGATGAATCTGAAGCTGCTGCGGCTGATGATGCTGCTGCTGCTGCTGAACTTGAAGTTGCTGCTGATGATCCTGATCCATTATCTGATGATGCTGGTGCAGATGATGAGTCTGAAGCTGTTGCTGCTGATGAACCTGAGGCTGCTGCTGCCGATGATGAACCTGCTGCTGAAGAACCTGAACCTGAACCAGATGATCCTGAACCTGATCCTGATGAAGCTGCTGATGAAGCTGCTGATCCTGATCCTGATCCAGATGATGCTGAGTTAGCTGAGTTTACTGGCTTACCAGAGTTACTGGTTGATGTTGGTCCTGATGATGAATCTGAAGCTGCTGCGGCTGATGATGCTGCTGCTGCTGCTGAACTTGAAGTTGCTGCTGATGATCCTGATCCATTATCTGATGATGCTGGTGCAGATGATGAGTCTGAAGCTGTTGCTGCTGATGAACCTGAGGCTGCTGCTGCCGATGATGAACCTGCTGCTGAAGAACCTGAACCTGAACCAGATGATCCTGAACCTGATCCTGATGAAGCTGCTGATGAAGCTGCTGATCCTGATCCTGATCCAGATGATGCTGAGTTAGCTGAGTTTACTGGCTTACCAGAGTTACTGGTTGATGTTGGTCCTGATGATGAATCTGAAGCTGCTGCGGCTGATGATGCTGCTGCTGCTGCTGAACTTGAAGTTGCTGCTGATGATCCTGATCCATTATCTGATGATGCTGGTGCAGATGATGAGTCTGAAGCTGTTGCTGCTGATGAACCTGAGGCTGCTGCTGCCGATGATGAACCTGCTGCTGAAGAACCTGAACCTGAACCAGATGATCCTGAACCTGATCCTGATGAAGCTGCTGATGAAGCTGCTGATCCTGATCCTGATCCAGATGATGCTGAGTTAGCTGAGTTTACTGGCTTACCAGAGTTACTGGTTGATGTTGGTCCTGATGATGAATCTGAAGCTGCTGCGGCTGATGATGCTGCTGCTGCTGCTGAACTTGAAGTTGCTGCTGATGATCCTGATCCATTATCTGATGATGCTGGTGCAGATGATGAGTCTGAAGCTGTTGCTGCTGATGAACCTGAGGCTGCTGCTGCCGATGATGAACCTGCTGCTGAAGAACCTGAACCTGAACCAGATGATCCTGAACCTGATCCTGATGAAGCTGCTGATGAAGCTGCTGATCCTGATCCTGATCCAGATGATGCTGAGTTAGCTGAGTTTACTGGCTTACCAGAGTTACTGGTTGATGTTGGTCCTGATGATGAATCTGAAGCTGCTGCGGCTGATGATGCTGCTGCTGCTGCTGAACTTGAAGTTGCTGCTGATGATCCTGATCCATTATCTGATGATGCTGGTGCAGATGATGAGTCTGAAGCTGTTGCTGCTGATGAACCTGAGGCTGCTGCTGCCGATGATGAACCTGCTGCTGAAGAACCTGAACCTGAACCAGATGATCCTGAACCTGATCCTGATGAAGCTGCTGATGAAGCTGCTGATCCTGATCCTGATCCAGATGATGCTGAGTTAGCTGAGTTTACTGGCTTACCAGAGTTACTGGTTGATGTTGGTCCTGATGATGAATCTGAAGCTGCTGCGGCTGATGATGCTGCTGCTGCTGCTGAACTTGAAGTTGCTGCTGATGATCCTGATCCATTATCTGATGATGCTGGTGCAGATGATGAGTCTGAAGCTGTTGCTGCTGATGAACCTGAGGCTGCTGCTGCCGATGATGAACCTGCTGCTGAAGAACCTGAACCTGAACCAGATGATCCTGAACCTGATCCTGATGAAGCTGCTGATGAAGCTGCTGATCCTGATCCTGATCCAGATGATGCTGAGTTAGCTGAGTTTACTGGCTTACCAGAGTTACTGGTTGATGTTGGTCCTGATGATGAATCTGAAGCTGCTGCGGCTGATGATGCTGCTGCTGCTGCTGAACTTGAAGTTGCTGCTGATGATCCTGATCCATTATCTGATGATGCTGGTGCAGATGATGAGTCTGAAGCTGTTGCTGCTGATGAACCTGAGGCTGCTGCTGCCGATGATGAACCTGCTGCTGAAGAACCTGAACCTGAACCAGATGATCCTGAACCTGATCCTGATGAAGCTGCTGATGAAGCTGCTGATCCTGATCCTGATCCAGATGATGCTGAGTTAGCTGAGTTTACTGGCTTACCAGAGTTACTGGTTGATGTTGGTCCTGATGATGAATCTGAAGCTGCTGCGGCTGATGATGCTGCTGCTGCTGCTGAACTTGAAGTTGCTGCTGATGATCCTGATCCATTATCTGATGATGCTGGTGCAGATGATGAGTCTGAAGCTGTTGCTGCTGATGAACCTGAGGCTGCTGCTGCCGATGATGAACCTGCTGCTGAAGAACCTGAACCTGAACCAGATGATCCTGAACCTGATCCTGATGAAGCTGCTGATGAAGCTGCTGATCCTGATCCTGATCCAGATGATGCTGAGTTAGCTGAGTTTACTGGCTTACCAGAGTTACTGGTTGATGTTGGTCCTGATGATGAATCTGAAGCTGCTGCGGCTGATGATGCTGCTGCTGCTGCTGAACTTGAAGTTGCTGCTGATGATCCTGATCCATTATCTGATGATGCTGGTGCAGATGATGAGTCTGAAGCTGTTGCTGCTGATGAACCTGAGGCTGCTGCTGCCGATGATGAACCTGCTGCTGAAGAACCTGAACCTGAACCAGATGATCCTGAACCTGATCCTGATGAAGCTGCTGATGAAGCTGCTGATCCTGATCCTGATCCAGATGATGCTGAGTTAGCTGAGTTTACTGGCTTACCAGAGTTACTGGTTGATGTTGGTCCTGATGATGAATCTGAAGCTGCTGCGGCTGATGATGCTGCTGCTGCTGCTGAACTTGAAGTTGCTGCTGATGATCCTGATCCATTATCTGATGATGCTGGTGCAGATGATGAGTCTGAAGCTGTTGCTGCTGATGAACCTGAGGCTGCTGCTGCCGATGATGAACCTGCTGCTGAAGAACCTGAACCTGAACCAGATGATCCTGAACCTGATCCTGATGAAGCTGCTGATGAAGCTGCTGATCCTGATCCTGATCCAGATGATGCTGAGTTAGCTGAGTTTACTGGCTTACCAGAGTTACTGGTTGATGTTGGTCCTGATGATGAATCTGAAGCTGCTGCGGCTGATGATGCTGCTGCTGCTGCTGAACTTGAAGTTGCTGCTGATGATCCTGATCCATTATCTGATGATGCTGGTGCAGATGATGAGTCTGAAGCTGTTGCTGCTGATGAACCTGAGGCTGCTGCTGCCGATGATGAACCTGCTGCTGAAGAACCTGAACCTGAACCAGATGATCCTGAACCTGATCCTGATGAAGCTGCTGATGAAGCTGCTGATCCTGATCCTGATCCAGATGATGCTGAGTTAGCTGAGTTTACTGGCTTACCAGAGTTACTGGTTGATGTTGGTCCTGATGATGAATCTGAAGCTGCTGCGGCTGATGATGCTGCTGCTGCTGCTGAACTTGAAGTTGCTGCTGATGATCCTGATCCATTATCTGATGATGCTGGTGCAGATGATGAGTCTGAAGCTGTTGCTGCTGATGAACCTGAGGCTGCTGCTGCCGATGATGAACCTGCTGCTGAAGAACCTGAACCTGAACCAGATGATCCTGAACCTGATCCTGATGAAGCTGCTGATGAAGCTGCTGATCCTGATCCTGATCCAGATGATGCTGAGTTAGCTGAGTTTACTGGCTTACCAGAGTTACTGGTTGATGTTGGTCCTGATGATGAATCTGAAGCTGCTGCGGCTGATGATGCTGCTGCTGCTGCTGAACTTGAAGTTGCTGCTGATGATCCTGATCCATTATCTGATGATGCTGGTGCAGATGATGAGTCTGAAGCTGTTGCTGCTGATGAACCTGAGGCTGCTGCTGCCGATGATGAACCTGCTGCTGAAGAACCTGAACCTGAACCAGATGATCCTGAACCTGATCCTGATGAAGCTGCTGATGAAGCTGCTGATCCTGATCCTGATCCAGATGATGCTGAGTTAGCTGAGTTTACTGGCTTACCAGAGTTACTGGTTGATGTTGGTCCTGATGATGAATCTGAAGCTGCTGCGGCTGATGATGCTGCTGCTGCTGCTGAACTTGAAGTTGCTGCTGATGATCCTGATCCATTATCTGATGATGCTGGTGCAGATGATGAGTCTGAAGCTGTTGCTGCTGATGAACCTGAGGCTGCTGCTGCCGATGATGAACCTGCTGCTGAAGAACCTGAACCTGAACCAGATGATCCTGAACCTGATCCTGATGAAGCTGCTGATGAAGCTGCTGATCCTGATCCTGATCCAGATGATGCTGAGTTAGCTGAGTTTACTGGCTTACCAGAGTTACTGGTTGATGTTGGTCCTGATGATGAATCTGAAGCTGCTGCGGCTGATGATGCTGCTGCTGCTGCTGAACTTGAAGTTGCTGCTGATGATCCTGATCCATTATCTGATGATGCTGGTGCAGATGATGAGTCTGAAGCTGTTGCTGCTGATGAACCTGAGGCTGCTGCTGCCGATGATGAACCTGCTGCTGAAGAACCTGAACCTGAACCAGATGATCCTGAACCTGATCCTGATGAAGCTGCTGATGAAGCTGCTGATCCTGATCCTGATCCAGATGATGCTGAGTTAGCTGAGTTTACTGGCTTACCAGAGTTACTGGTTGATGTTGGTCCTGATGATGAATCTGAAGCTGCTGCGGCTGATGATGAACCTGCTGCTGAAGAACCTGAACCTGAACCAGATGATCCTGACCTGATCCTGATGAAGCTGCTGATGAAGCTGCTGATCCTGATCCTGATCCAGATGATGCTGAGTTAGCTGAGTTTACTGGCTTACCAGAGTTACTGGTTGATGTTGGTCCTGATGATGAATCTGAAGCTGCTGCGGCTGATGATGCTGCTGCTGCTGCTGAACTTGAAGTTGCTGCTGATGATCCTGATCCATTATCTGATGATGCTGGTGCAGATGATGAGTCTGAAGCTGTTGCTGCTGATGAACCTGAGGCTGCTGCTGCCGATGATGAACCTGCTGCTGAAGAACCTGAACCTGAACCAGATGATCCTGAACCTGATCCTGATGAAGCTGCTGATGAAGCTGCTGATCCTGATCCTGATCCAGATGATGCTGAGTTAGCTGAGTTTACTGGCTTACCAGAGTTACTGGTTGATGTTGGTCCTGATGATGAATCTGAAGCTGCTGCGGCTGATGATGCTGCTGCTGCTGCTGAACTTGAAGTTGCTGCTGATGATCCTGATCCATTATCTGATGATGCTGGTGCAGATGATGAGTCTGAAGCTGTTGCTGCTGATGAACCTGAGGCTGCTGCTGCCGATGATGAACCTGCTGCTGAAGAACCTGAACCTGAACCAGATGATCCTGAACCTGATCCTGATGAAGCTGCTGATGAAGCTGCTGATCCTGATCCTGATCCAGATGATGCTGAGTTAGCTGAGTTTACTGGCTTACCAGAGTTACTGGTTGATGTTGGTCCTGATGATGATCTGAATGTGCGGTGATGATGAGTGCTGCTGACTGATCCATATTGATGCTGGTGCAGATGATGAGCTGTGCGAGACCTGAGCTGCTGCTGCGATGAGAACCTGCTGAGACCTGACTGAACCAGATGATCCTGAACCTGATCCTGATGAAGCTGCTGATGAAGCTGCTGATCCTGATCCTGATCCAGATGATGCTGAGTTAGCTGAGTTTACTGGCTTACCAGAGTTACTGGTTGATGTTGGTCCTGATGATGAATCTGAAGCTGCTGCGGCTGATGATGCTGCTGCTGCTGCTGAACTTGAAGTTGCTGCTGATGATCCTGATCCATTATCTGATGATGCTGGTGCAGATGATGAGTCTGAAGCTGTTGCTGCTGATGAACCTGAGGCTGCTGCTGCCGATGATGAACCTGCTGCTGAAGAACCTGAACCTGAACCAGATGATCCTGAACCTGATCCTGATGAAGCTGCTGATGAAGCTGCTGATCCTGATCCTGATCCAGATGATGCTGAGTTAGCTGAGTTTACTGGCTTACCAGAGTTACTGGTTGATGTTGGTCCTGATGATGAATCTGAAGCTGCTGCGGCTGATGATGCTGCTGCTGCTGCTGAACTTGAAGTTGCTGCTGATGATCCTGATCCATTATCTGATGATGCTGGTGCAGATGATGAGTCTGAAGCTGTTGCTGCTGATGAACCTGAGGCTGCTGCTGCCGATGATGAACCTGCTGCTGAAGAACCTGAACCTGAACCAGATGATCCTGAACCTGATCCTGATGAAGCTGCTGATGAAGCTGCTGATCCTGATCCTGATCCAGATGATGCTGAGTTAGCTGAGTTTACTGGCTTACCAGAGTTACTGGTTGATGTTGGTCCTGATGATGAATCTGAAGCTGCTGCGGCTGATGATGCTGCTGCTGCTGCTGAACTTGAAGTTGCTGCTGATGATCCTGATCCATTATCTGATGATGCTGGTGCAGATGATGAGTCTGAAGCTGTTGCTGCTGATGAACCTGAGGCTGCTGCTGCCGATGATGAACCTGCTGCTGAAGAACCTGAACCTGAACCAGATGATCCTGAACCTGATCCTGATGAAGCTGCTGATGAAGCTGCTGATCCTGATCCTGATCCAGATGATGCTGAGTTAGCTGAGTTTACTGGCTTACCAGAGTTACTGGTTGATGTTGGTCCTGATGATGAATCTGAAGCTGCTGCGGCTGATGATGCTGCTGCTGCTGCGAACTTGAAGTTGCTGCTGATGATCCTGATCCATTATCTGATGATGCTGGTGCAGATGATGAGTCTGAAGCTGTTGCTGCTGATGAACCTGAGGCTGCTGCTGCCGATGATGAACCTGCTGCTGAAGAACCTGAACCTGAACCAGATGATCCTGAACCTGATCCTGATGAAGCTGCTGATGAAGCTGCTGATCCTGATCCTGATCCAGATGATGCTGAGTTAGCTGAGTTTACTGGCTTACCAGAGTTACTGGTTGATGTTGGTCCTGATGATGAATCTGAAGCTGCTGCGGCTGATGATGCTGCTGCTGCTGCTGAACTTGAAGTTGCTGCTGATGATCCTGATCCATTATCTGATGATGCTGGTGCAGATGATGAGTCTGAAGCTGTGCTGCTGATGATGCTGCTGCTGCTGCTGAACTTGAAGTTGCTGCTGATGATCCTGATCCATTATCTGATGATGCTGGTGCAGATGATGAGTCTGAAGCTGTTGCTGCTGATGAACCTGAGGCTGCTGCTGCCGATGATGAACCTGCTGCTGAAGAACCTGAACCTGAACCAGATGATCCTGAACCTGATCCTGATGAAGCTGCTGATGAAGCTGCTGATCCTGATCCTGATCCAGATGATGCTGAGTTAGCTGAGTTTACTGGCTTACCAGAGTTACTGGTTGATGTTGGTCCTGATGATGAATCTGAAGCTGCTGCGGCTGATGATGCTGCTGCTGCTGCTGAACTTGAAGTTGCTGCTGATGATCCTGATCCATTATCTGATGATGCTGGTGCAGATGATGAGTCTGAAGCTGTTGCTGCTGATGAACCTGAGGCTGCTGCTGCCGATGATGAACCTGCTGCTGAAGAACCTGAACCTGAACCAGATGATCCTGAACCTGATCCTGATGAAGCTGCTGATGAAGCTGCTGATCCTGATCCTGATCCAGATGATGCTGAGTTAGCTGAGTTTACTGGCTTACCAGAGTTACTGGTTGATGTTGGTCCTGATGATGAATCTGAAGCTGCTGCGGCTGATGATGCTGCTGCTGCTGCTGAACTTGAAGTTGCTGCTGATGATCTGATCCATTATCTGATGATGCTGGTGCAGATGATGAGTCTGAAGCTGCTGCGGCTGATGATGCTGCTGCTGCTGCTGAACTTGAAGTTGCTGCTGATGATCCTGATCCATTATCTGATGATGCTGGTGCAGATGATGAGTCTGAAGCTGTTGCTGCTGATGAACCTGAGGCTGCTGCTGCCGATGATGAACCTGCTGCTGAAGAACCTGAACCTGAACCAGATGATCCTGAACCTGATCCTGATGAAGCTGCTGATGAAGCTGCTGATCCTGATCCTGATCCAGATGATGCTGAGTTAGCTGAGTTTACTGGCTTACCAGAGTTACTGGTTGATGTTGGTCCTGATGATGAATCTGAAGCTGCTGCGGCTGATGATGCTGCTGCTGCTGCTGAACTTGAAGTTGCTGCTGATGATCCTGATCCATTATCTGATGATGCTGGTGCAGATGATGAGTCTGAAGCTGTTGCTGCTGATGAACCTGAGGCTGCTGCTGCCGATGATGAACCTGCTGCTGAAGAACCTGAACCTGAACCAGATGATCCTGAACCTGATCCTGATGAAGCTGCTGATGAAGCTGCTGATCCTGATCCTGATCCAGATGATGCTGAGTTAGCTGAGTTTACTGGCTTACCAGAGTTACTGGTTGATGTTGGTCCTGATGATGAATCTGAAGCTGCTGCGGCTGATGATGCTGCTGCTGCTGCTGAACTTGAAGTTGCTGCTGATGATCCTGATCCATTATCTGATGATGCTGGTGCAGATGATGAGTCTGAAGCTGTTGCTGCTGATGAACCTGAGGCTGCTGCTGCCGATGATGAACCTGCTGCTGAAGAACCTGAACCTGAACCAGATGATCCTGAACCTGATCCTGATGAAGCTGCTGATGAAGCTGCTGATCCTGATCCTGATCCAGATGATGCTGAGTTAGCTGAGTTTACTGGCTTACCAGAGTTACTGGTTGATGTTGGTCCTGATGATGAATCTGAAGCTGCTGCGGCTGATGATGCTGCTGCTGCTGCTGAACTTGAAGTTGCTGCTGATGATCCTGATCCATTATCTGATGATGCTGGTGCAGATGATGAGTCTGAAGCTGTTGCTGCTGATGAACCTGAGGCTGCTGCTGCCGATGATGAACCTGCTGCTGAAGAACCTGAACCTGAACCAGATGATCCTGAACCTGATCCTGATGAAGCTGCTGATGAAGCTGCTGATCCTGATCCTGATCCAGATGATGCTGAGTTAGCTGAGTTTACTGGCTTACCAGAGTTACTGGTTGATGTTGGTCCTGATGATGAATCTGAAGCTGCTGCGGCTGATGATGCTGCTGCTGCTGCTGAACTTGAAGTTGCTGCTGATGATCCTGATCCATTATCTGATGATGCTGGTGCAGATGATGAGTCTGAAGCTGTTGCTGCTGATGAACCTGAGGCTGCTGCTGCCGATGATGAACCTGCTGCTGAAGAACCTGAACCTGAACCAGATGATCCTGAACCTGATCCTGATGAAGCTGCTGATGAAGCTGCTGATCCTGATCCTGATCCAGATGATGCTGAGTTAGCTGAGTTTACTGGCTTACCAGAGTTACTGGTTGATGTTGGTCCTGATGATGAATCTGAAGCTGCTGCGGCTGATGATGCTGCTGCTGCTGCTGAACTTGAAGTTGCTGCTGATGATCCTGATCCATTATCTGATGATGCTGGTGCAGATGATGAGTCTGAAGCTGTTGCTGCTGATGAACCTGAGGCTGCTGCTGCCGATGATGAACCTGCTGCTGAAGAACCTGAACCTGAACCAGATGATCCTGAACCTGATCCTGATGAAGCTGCTGATGAAGCTGCTGATCCTGATCCTGATCCAGATGATGCTGAGTTAGCTGAGTTTACTGGCTTACCAGAGTTACTGGTTGATGTTGGTCCTGATGATGAATCTGAAGCTGCTGCGGCTGATGATGCTGCTGATGATTCTTTTCCATGTTTCGAGCTGTGGCTTCCAGTAACACCTATGGTTTGCAACATATCTTTCACACCTATTTTCATCGATGGAAGGTTAAACAAACTATTGGCATTTGTTTGCTGCACTGCAGTTAATGCAGTAACAACTAGACACAAAATCATAAGTTTTGAATTCATTGTTGTAGTTTTGTTCGAATAAATCGATTGATATCTCTCAGCAATTTTCTGGCATTTTTATACTTGTGAAAGATCTGTTTACAATTCATGATAGACATTCGAGTTAGCTAAACAAACAAGATGTTGTCAACAATGTTTGTTATGCTGATGCGGCGCATTGAATAATGCTTCAGTTGACAATGTTCAGGGACTCTCAAACGTGTAATTTTAAACTGAAATATCTGTTTTCTGATGATTCAGCAAATGTCAATGTTAATTATCGAAATGCTATAACAATCTGAAATAGTCTAGTATACGTTTAGGACAAACAACTTCGCTTTGATTCCGTGCCGCAAACCTACAAATAAGAGTTACAAATTCGTATCACGTTTTCGTTTCACACCAGAGCTTCTTTTTGTATGTTTTTATACCATTTAAATCATAATTATAATTTACAAGGCTGTGCAAATATAGTAATGTATTGAGTTAATGAGATTTCTTTTTATGTTAACCATTGTCATGAATAAAACGAAAAAAAACCAAAGTAGTATACCTATTTATTCATTTATTTATTTTTTATTTACAGCAGTTAGAGAAGGTTGCAAGGTTAAGATATTGCCCGTTTTCATAACAGTGAGAGTATTGTGTCTACATAATGCATTGAATAGCTATAGATGAATATCTTTCGATCCGTCCATTTCGTCTCAATCGAAATAATCTTGGAATTTAACTTATTTTTGATTTTTTGATTAAACTAAAAACTATGCTCTAAGGGCGTAGGACCACGGATCCTACACTTGATGAACCTTTTGAGAGTTTTGTTTTCAATGCGTGGCTAAAAATAAGTCTTAATCCTAC
>WHVY01000067.1:0-16407 GCA_022266195.1 Tetranychus cinnabarinus | reverse complement strand
TGAAATGTTTAGCCAACGATTTCAGATTCACTGCTGATATAACCTTTTTTATTGATAGGTTTGTTGTCAAAATGTTCAATGTCAAATGAATGAAAGTTTCACCAGAAAAAATCAATGATTAAGATTGGTAAACATGATTTGCTGAGAAAACAAGAAATAGCTCATTTTGGCATAAATACAGATATCTTGAAAACGCTGATTGTTTTAATTGTTAAGATCGATTTCTTTTCCAAATGTAAAGCACAATCATCTGATTTATTCACAATTATTCTTGAATTTTACCTGCCAATTCAAAAAGAGATTCAATTTTGACTATTTTTCAATTTAACTCTTTTCCTCGCTCATTTTTTCTAACCAACAACAACCTTTTGTTGTAAATAATATTGAATAAAACATTGATTTATTTTTATGATTGAATTACATATTATTTTGACAAGTTGGGCAATCAAATGGCCTCAAAATCAAATCCATTACTTGAGAGTGGGAGCAATAAAATATACTGATCAAGGCATAACAATTATCTTGCGTTTAAACACTAAAAGATTCGGTTTTTCTCTCTATTAGAAATAATAAAGATCTGAATTGAGGTCCGAAATAGAGATCATTGAAAAAATGAAGTGCCGATTCTGAGTTACTTCGCATTGTGAGTTCAATTGAGTCCTTTGGCTCCATCTATGTTTTGCTAATAAACATGATTCTAAAGGGTGTTTCTGCCAAGCTGTCACAAATGATTGAAGCTGAATGATGTTATTGGTCAAAGATAAAAATGGTTTAGATAAAAAAAACATTAACAACACCATCTATGAACCTCAGTTGTTTTAATTTTAATAAACATAATTCAAAAATTGAAATTAATTTATTTAATCAGCTGATCCAATGACCATATGATCATTATTATTGTTTGTTGTTTAGTTATCGGCAATTTTGTTGGATAATTATTGGTTTTATTCAAAGATTAAAGATGAAGACATACCACTTTTTCTAGAGGAATCTGAACCATCAGAAATGCAGTCTAACTCGTGTTCGGTTGTAACAGAAAGTTCACCTGAAGCCGAACTTGCTGATTATTTTGCAGCATTTAACCCAGAGCTCAATGATGCACGGAACGAATTATCCACGTTTTTTTCAACATTTTCTGTCGATGATGTTGGAGAAGATCATGGTATTTTAACCTATGCATCAATGTATAACACAGATAAGGCAGGTTTGAATAGTTATATTGCTGGATATTTGCTGAAAAAGATAAAAGATAGGAAAGTGTGCTGTGATCAATGTTTGCGTGCTACAAGTGCGGACGTTACGTTAGCTGAACATGAACTGACTAGGCTCAGGGAGTACAACCCTGAACTCACATTATCACTAAATTGTCCATCCAAAATTTCGCAGAATTAGTTAAGGGCCTCAGTGATTGTTGGAAGTGAATGTTCCCCAAGTAGTTGCGGTCGTCACTACTGACCGCAACTACTTGGGGAACAACTACCGCAATTTTGGGGTGAAATTCACTTTATTCAGAGTTTTATGGAGACAGGATTATAGTTTCATTCCTGTTTGTCACCGAGAAGGTATAAAGTTAGAAATAATGCATAGGTTAGTTAATATGTTTTTAGGAAAGCACCTTAAGGATTTGAAACAAGAGTTTAACCATAGACCCATTAGATCTTTCAAATAACTCAATTGACCAAGTTCATGTTCAGCTGACGTTTTACATATTGTATAACAGTTTCTAGTCAACTATTGTTTTAGCTACAAAATAATAGGAATTCTGCTTACGTTTTCATTTGATTGCGAGCGTTCTATTTTTGCTTTGATTAATCTTCGTGCTTATGCGTGTCAAATGTCTACTTATTGCATTCTTTGATTGGAACTTTAGGATTCCTATTGATTTCATTTTTATCCTAGCTGTGATACAATTCTGATTCAGTTCGGATAGCTTTTAGTTTGATGGCGAAGAATTATCTTCGTATCATTCGAGGTATTTTTCGCAGGGAGTCGTTGGAGCTTCTCTATCTATGGTAAGCAATGACGGAAAGTAGAAATAGGTTGAATTATCAATCTTAGGGTGCTAGCTTTGGAGTTTGATAACTGTGCAATTTCTATGTATATATATCTTTCAATTGTAATTGTTAGTTATATTTTGAATAATGATTTAATGTTGTTATATATAAACATATCTATGTAAAAATTCAATCGAAGTTTGTAAATAATGCATAAATCTATTTTTATAAGTCTGTAAGATGTATTAAATTTATGTATTTTCAATAATTTTAATGTTTCATTAATAGTTTATTGCAGTTTTTTTTAGTGGCGCCATCCAGTGGTGATTGTCCCTTCAGGTTCTCTGAACCTCTTTGCTGCAGTATCTTATACATTAATCTTTGGTTTTATTGTTATTTTTGTGGTATCTTTTGATAATTTTTGTTTATCAAAATGGTGTTTTCTATTGAAATAAGAAAGTTTGTTTTGATTAATTACTATCGTTATGAGCTATATATGGCAAATGTCACCAACTTACTTGACCATGTTGTTGCTTTGACCAGAGAAAGGTTCGATGTCATCGTCAGTTGTCGTTTTGTCCGCAGGATTATTGAAAGTTTTTTATGGATTTGCAATGAAACTGGAATTTCTGTTTCGACAGTAAGAAGGATTTTGAAGAAGAATGGTTTCAAGGCTTATAAACCTTATGAAGTTCAGCGGTTATCAGCTTCGGCTAAATGCGAAAGGCTGGATTTTTGTCAATTGTTTTCACCACTACCCCTTGATAGACATAAGATTTATTTTCTGATGAAAAATATTTTTGTTTATCGCGTCGAGAGAACCATCAGAACTCAAGGCGTTGGTGTCGTGAGCGTCCGACATTTTTGGATAAACTTGTGGCTCATCCTCCTAGTGTCCACACTTGGTGTGCGATATTCTAAATTGGAATCAAAGGTCCTTATTTTTTTGACTCCAATGTTGATCAATTTGTTTACCAAAAAATGATAGATTTACAGTTTATCCCGGCATTGAAAGAGTTCGGTGATATCGAACAGTTCTGGTTTCAACAAGATGGGGCCACGCCCCATTGTACTGATTCAAGTATTGAACTTTTAAGAGTTTATTTTGGTAATAAATTGATATGTAGACGAGCAACTATTCAATGGCCACCGAGTTCACCAGACTTGAATCCCTTGGACTTTTATTTATGGGAATTTTTAGATTCAAGGGTTAAGAAGAAAAATCCTAAAACAATTGCTCAGCTTAAACAAGTTATCATTGATGAAATTTTGCTTATAGACAGATCAATTCTGCCAAATGTTACTGATAATTTTTTTAATAGATTGCAAATTTGTAAAGAAAATGATAGTGGACATTCTGCCAATCTTTTGTAAATAGTTTTGTTTATTTAAATTAATTTCAATTTTTGAATTATGTTTATTAAAATTGAAACAACTAAGGTTCATAGATGGCGTTTTTAATGTTTAATTTTATCTAAACCATCTTTATCTTTGGCCAATTAATCTCATTCAGCTCTAAGCATTTGTGACAGATTGGCAGAAACACCCTTCATTACAGGGTGTTAAGCAAAGAGTTAAACTCTTTGGTGTTAAGAAAGTTGCGAAGGAAAAAGATCATTTTCCTCGCGCATTTGCGTCCATTTCTATTGTCATGGTTAGGATCCATGTCTACATTTTTTACAATTTCTCTTTATTTAATAAGATGTTTGGTGTCTTTTTCAATTAACTCATTTATTCTTCTCAGAAGTCAATTGAATAGGGAAATAATGTAAAATTTATCTATTATTATTATTAGATGTTCAATAAAGTATTGACCTCAGTATTGCTAAACTGCAAAAAAATTTCATTGAAAGCAATTGCCAGAAATATAGCGCTGATACCACTCAGGTAATTTCGAAATACCTTCGCGGAACCAAGATGGCTACTTTACATTGAAAAAGTAAACAGAGCGCGTGAGCGCATTCAGGTCGGAAAATCGTCTTCCCCTGAGTTCCCTCTTTAGGTTTGCGAAGAAATAGAAGTCACCGAGACTAAGTCAGGTGAATAGAGTGTGTGAAGTATAATTTTCCATTTGAATTCTTCGATCAACTACATTGTTGCCGCAGCTTTGTGGGGTCGTTGTCTTGCAGAAACAAAGATAGTCTGGTGGACTTGCGTGATCCTCTCGTCCGAACTAGCTGGTTTACTTCAACTGATTGAGCCCTGTACTCTTCAACCAGACAGACTGACCTTGCTCTGTCCAAAAATCTTGATATGATTGTATAATAATAATTCCATGCGCGTTTACAAAAACAGAGACCATCACCTTGCGGCGATCCGATGTTGGTCGCTTCGATGCTCTGTACGGTCATATTCTCACGTCATCTATTGAGGTACAAAATATTAAATGGTTGTTAAATGTTGTATAATAAGGCATTTTGTATAATTAATTAATAATTGCCGTGAATTTCGATCATAAAGGGGTTGAGGAGATATTCTCCCACCAATAACAGATGTCAATGAAGTTTTAATTATTTACCTTATTGTATCGTGAATTTATATGGTAAAGCACTCTATTTTATAATGAGGACTTCCCTTTCACCTGATTTAAAATTTACATATCTTTTACCTGCGAAAGTATTAGAGTGTTGAAATCAAGATTCAAACCTGAATTGGAGTATAGAATAAGATAAATAATTATTATTGTTTGTTGTTTTTAATGTTAATTGTGATCACCCCTTGCATGTCAAGTCATCTCTAACAAGGGAACTTACCCAAGTGTCACTCACCGATTTTTATGTTTGATGGCTCATTCGATAGGGCTAAGGGTGTAGATGAATATTATGTTGGGTTTTGCCTGCAAGTTGCGTGGTTCCTAAGATATTTTAGAATAAAATTTGGCAATTTTGATTAAATCGTTTTTTAAAAATTGATAAAGTGATGAAGTATGATCCATTTTTCAATAAGGGAGCTTTCAATGCACCATTGCAGTCATAATGATTGCACGATCGTGGTTCGCCAACATAAGGTCCATGAGCATGATATTGGTCCATCATCACAGATGAACCAATAATTTTGACTGATTTGACTCGTAAAGTTATTCCGAAATTTGTTTAAGTTAAATCTCTTCATATCAATCATCTTATTTTGTTGCAAGATATCAATTGCGCGCGAGACATCTGAAGCCTGTGATTTAGTTAGCCCAGACTAACTCAGCAGTCTTGTCAGAACTGTTTCAGATTTCGCTCATCATTTACGAGGAATTCAAGAATATAAAGCGGGCCAGACAAGTCCGTAAAGCACTTTAAGACTTCAATCGTCCCGATAGAGCTCTCAAGAAACTTAAAATGAAACAATAATCACAATAGATGGTGAGGACGAGAAAAATATGAAAAGCGTAAACAAGGGATTCATGTTGGATGAGCCATCAACATTAAGAAAAATCTTATCTCATGATTAGGATGAAGATTCAAGCTTTCCCAGTTCATTGTCAAAGAAAAATTGTTATAATGATGAAACAAGTTCAGCAAGTTCTGATGAGATTGATTCACAAACAAGCTATTATGTCTCGGAGAAAAATATAAAATCTCAGATCAAGATTCAGATCAGGATTAATTGAACATTCAATCTTTTTTTATTATATTTATTATTATTATATTTGATAATAATTTGTTTATCATATTAAATTTTGTTTTTTGTATGAATCATGTTTGAATAACCATTTATCATTTATATTCATTTGACTAAATGCAAATCATTGCATCTGTCTAGCATCTAATTTCATTTAGGCTTGTCTGCGGCTCTGCACACGCTTTAACTCGCGGCTCGCGGCAAGTTGTCGGTCAGTAAATTCAGTATCTTGTCCGACCAGCTTACAAGCAACATTCAGGACTTCGAAACATAGTTGCAGATAACCGTGCCGTTTCACTGGGTTTAATCAAACTTTCAGGTTCGTCGACCGACAATCAAATTGAATGTCGCTTCCACTTCGCATCACGAGGAGGTGAAACCTTGCGAAGCAAAAAGAGGAGCTTTCTGCCAAGACCTTCGTAGTTGGTCAGTTTTGAGTTCAGGTAGAACTGCCCAATCCCCCATAACGCCCCGAAGAACTCTGCTGCGCCATTTGGGGAAATCTACACTAGCATGGGGACTAAGAACTGATAGCACTAATAGAACTAATATGTGCATTCAATCACACAGTAAATTACAAGATACATCTTGATAACAAAGAACCCCTTCTCCAATCCAGGATGACTTAACCAAAAAGAGATCTTTTAATCTGAGCGGAGAAATTTCGTAAAATATCTTGGTTGCGTCTGGGAGTGCATGCATGTTCAATCGAAACAACTGCAACAAAAGTAATAAAATTCTTCTGAACAACTGACCTTATAATTGATCTTCTTAGTCTTATATAGTCTTATATATGATGAAACTTTGTGTGAATAATTTCATGATTCAATAACGCGAAAAAATGTTCAGTTGCCTTTTAAAGGTTATAGGTGAAATTCTCAAAAATGACCTTGAATGACCTTGCACTTAAGGTTCGAAAAATTCTAAAAATAATTCAAGTCCAATTATGCATAACATTATTCAAACATTAAGGATTGCTGAACTATTTCAGAAATAAAATTGTTTCTTAGCGTTAACAGGAATCACAATAAGCGTAGTTTTAAATACCTATATCGATGCTCATTCTCTCAGCGTTCATTCTTTCTTTACCTGTTCATGTGCGTGTAAATAAATTTGAAATTTTAGCAAGTGAAATTCAATTTAATACATCAATTTGAGGCTCAACTCCACCCTCAGCAAAAATGATAGGGTACTATTCAGCCACAACTTCCAAACAAATTTATAATAACATTCTGGAAAATTATGCTTGTAGGGGCACACCATTTTTTAAGCTAACTGGAGCAGCATTGTGAGAACACGAAGAGTTTCAAGCCAATTATAATAGAAATTATCTACAAGCTAGCAATCGAATCAAAAAGGCAGAGGAAGAAAGATAAAGAAAAAAGCAAAAGAAAAATTGAGAGCAGAAATTGAAGAAAACGATAAGGATGAGGACCAAAAGAATAGGAAAAACGGCCTAGTTAAATTTTGATACTTGAAGCATATTTTCTGTAATAAATTTAACGCATAGTTCAAACATGCGATCCATTTGTTGATCTTCCTAGCCGTTTTCGAGAAAATGGGCTTAAATTTTTTTAGATGCCAAACAGGCTTTTTTGATTAACTTCATCATGCTCATCATGAATATGCGATCCGTTTTTCTGTATGACGTGTTGTTACTAAAAAAACTTGAAAAAAGTCCAAGAAATGGATAAAACAGAGATTGTTGACTTGAAAAGTTATTCCAAAGTTCTGGAAGACAAACCAAACCTGGATTTCATATAGTTGAGTAGCTGAGCTTGAATATGATAGGTTACATGATCATGTAAACAGGCGCAAAACTAGGTTTTTCTTGCATTCCTGGTATCTAACAACGGTGATTGCGGAGGTTATAATTCCTGTAGGATAGATCTCTGTCAAAGTTCTGTCACTATTTAATCATTCAGTGGATTGCTCCTTGACTTGAATCTCTGAAATGCATTATTCTTATTGTTTGATTGTGATTATCTTTCCATTGCTCTAGCAATATTTAACTTCCAGCTTTCAATTTTCAAGTTTCTACTTTTACAATTGTGTTCTAGTTATTTCTCGTGAGATATCCAATAGTACAAAGCTCTTAGCATTTGAATGCTGTGATGTTCATAGATTCGAGTTCAATACTTGTAGTAAAAGCAAGTAGTGTAATCTTCTTCAGATTACCTCGTAGCTATAACATTCAGCTACCCGCACGAAAACCTTTCATTCCAGTTGAAATTTTTAATTGCATCAAATTCAAATATTTGAAGATTTTATTTCTTTTTGTTAATTCCTTCATTTTATAACATCGTTACAAGATAAATTCAAAGCACAATACACTGTAGTCAAATTAGGAAACAAAAACAACCTAGTTTTGCGCCTGTTTGCATGATCATGTAACCTATCATATTAAAGCTCAGCTACTCGAAAATATGAAAATCCAGGTTTGGTTTGTCTTCCAGAACTTTTGAATAACTTTTCAAGCCAACAACTTAGGCCGTTTTGGTCCTCATCCTTAAAAAGAGATCATTTTAATTCTTTTAATAGCCTTTTAATTTTAACCTCTTCTGAAGAATCAATAATTGATGTAATTGAAAATAATGTGTTTGAGAATGAAGCAGACGATGCTAAAACAAAAGAGAATGAAAGGGAAGAGAAAGAAGGAGCGAATTCTTATGAGCTTGAAATGTGTGTAATATCGAACAAAAAATGTATTTTCTTCCCCAAAATTCATATAATGATGTACTCTCATCTGCATTCAAAGTATTAAATAAAGATTTTTTCCCAACACCATCACACACTTAAGCAACAAAGTTAGTGTCAATTTATTGTTAGTGTTAATATATGGATTATATACATATTAATTCCTATGGAAATTGAATTAATTCAATTAGCATCTTAATTTATGTTAATTAGAAATTCAGCCAAAAAAACGAAAATCTTAGAAAAAAGGCCTTACTGCTGAGGGTTATCAACTTATCATGCAGCTGAAAAAAATCATGCAAATTCAATCAAAATAAGGAAAAACTCAAAATTTGATCGAAGCAAGAGACTTGTTCATTGTTGTTGATTTGTTTGATTTTTATGAACTCCGGGGAGATTAGGCAGAACTTTTGTCCTTTTCTTCCTTTCTGTTGTCTTTTCCTACTTTACTCTTTGCTCTGCCTGAACCAAAGCAACATAACAACATCACACATCAACTATAAAATCACAACAAAGTCACAATATCAAACCTCGAAATCACAATACATCACTGACAGACACAACCAACACCCCTCACGATAAACCAATAGATTAAAGCTCGTTTCCTCACGCGCACATCTAGTCTTAGAAGTACTTGCAGTACTCACATCCCAACATCATACACTCCAAGCAAGCTCAAACAAATATTTGCCCTTTTTCTGTTCATTCGCTTCATGAAAAAACATACAAACTAAACAATAACCAACAGTAAACTTTACTTCGCTACCTCTTCTTGAAAGTGCAGTATCCGCAGTGCACTCCTCTCAATAACATAATCATCAAATAAAACAGTGAAAATAAATTCACAAAATATGGATGATCAACAAAAGAAAAGAGTCACAATGAGAGGTTTTACCTGAGTGAATGAACAAGAGAAAGCCGACTGAACGAAAAAGGTGCAAACTTTGTAACAGACAGAGCGGAAATGAAATTAAGAGAGCAACTAGAGTAGTTGTGATCACCCCTTGCATGTCAAGTTATCTCTAAGTTTTTTCTTATGAGCTGTTTCACTGTCCATTCTTTTTTCAAACTGCGCAAAATGTTGAAATAAAATTATTCTCATACTTGAACCTTTGTCATCATTCCCGGTTAACGGGGGGATCTGCTCAGTGAATTTATCAAACACTTTCGTGCACAATGACGACCGATTAAGCACAGACGTGCGTTTTTGAGGCTTTACTTCGTTCAATAAACCGTACTCGGTGTCACCGTTTGGTTGCTACCCATTTTGAGTTATGGTGCTATGAGTTTCAATTACGTACCAATTCAGCAAATTATGTTGATGATTCATCATCATATTCATCTTTTAGAGCAATATAAATACATGTGGTGAGAAAAAGATTTGATTTCATGCAAATGGATATTTGTATAAATTTAATCTGTAAATTAAATGATATTTTAATCAAAAATCTTTTTCTCTGATTACACAAACCTCGAACATGAGAGCGAAAAATCGGTAAAAAAGAAATGAAAAAGAGAGAGAAAATAAATTATGAATCAAATAAAATCTCTTACTCGCGCCATCTTCTGCCAACAGAAAAAAGCTTCGTCGAAAAGCTGTTCGATTTCTCTCTCTTCTTATTTTGCTCTTCGATGCAAAACCTATTTGTACATTTTCATTGTAAAAATAGGCTCGAAGACTATTTTTACTCGAAGGGCTATTCTTTTATCACCTCATGTTGAGCTCTGCTTTAGAATTTAATTAGAGAATTTTAATTTTTTAAGAAATGAAACTTTAAATGTGACAAAGATTTAGACAATGATTGTTATTTAACCTTAATAATCTAATCAATGATCTAATTTAACTCGTGCGTTTAAAATTCAGCATTTGACTGAAAATCGAAGTTTGCTCGGAGAGAAAAAGGATGATTATAGGGAAATGTAATTATCTGAAAACTCTCTTCAATATCTCGCCAGCATTCAAATGTTGTAATTACATCAGTAATTATAAATGTGATTGTGATCAGCTTCAACGAAAGTTCAAAACAAAAATACCGCCAGAAGCTGTTCATCCAATGAAATCGAGTATCAATTGTCAAAGAATTGAATCCAAGGAGATAACTCCTGTGTAAAATAGGTTTACCCCAAAGAGTAAAGAAGTAAACTTCTTTACTCTTTGCTTTACCCTCTTTGATCTTGGGTAACTCTACCCTTCAAATAAATAGTTTGAATCCTGCTGATGATTTTTGCTTCCTTGTTTCCTTCAGACCAACGGTATTCTTTAAACTTTTCTGTGTGCTTGACGTTTATCTCTTTTCCAATCAAGAATGTTCAATTTCACCACCAATACTCAGGTAACTTTCCAATCTTATTATGCATTCATGTAAATATTGTACTTTGTTTCAGCTGAAATTTCATCACAATTACACAAATTTGAATAATGGGTTTAATTTATTACAGCGAACTGGAACTTCTAGTCTAGATAACATACTGAGTAATTCACAGCAATTTGAAGTTATGTACGTAGGAAAAATAAAGGTAAATGTCGATTTTATCCATAATTTTATAATCTCGGTTTCTTGTAACTTATGTTCAATACTATTTTAAAATTCTAATTGCTATCTTAGTAAAATGCATTCTAATTAAATGTTCTTTTCGGTTTTCACCAATGATCTTTTTTTAGGTTTATCAAAAAAGAGCTCCTCCAAGTTTCATAGATGATGCTGTTGAAAACTTCCGCACTATTGAACCAGCTAAAGTAAAATTTAGTAATATTGATGACAATGGATCTAATAACCAACAGCAGTCTGATCGTAGTGAAAGTGAAACTTCACTGACCCCAACACCTCTCAATCATGGACCTGATGCATCTTCATTATCCTTATCTTCATCCCCGACAACATCATCGATAGCCAATGAGCTGGGTATGCAAAGACCTCGAAGTATTTCTTCTTTGACAACTTGTAAAGAATATAAGGAAACATTTGACGAAGAAAGTCCTAGAGAAGAAATGACTATTTCTTTGAAAAATGCTACCAGTAGCTTACCGAGCCAACCGGTAACGATAACATGTACACATAGTGATGAAAAGGACTCAGTTTTTAGTGATGAAGGCCGTGAGTCAATGGATGATAGTTTTAATAATTCAAGGCCAGGATCAAGTGCCAGTACTGCTTCTGGAATCGGAGGAATATTTGGAACCAGTGGTACTAGTCTTCATCTCCCATCAACCTCTTTAATTACTATACTCAATCTTTAGATGAACAAGGAAGAGCGTCGATACTACGTGATCTTGAGGTTTGTTCAAAACAAACTCAGGAATCATGTCACCAATACCATCTCCAAATAATCCTGATGAAATGTTTAAATCTGACGAATCATTGCCTGTTAAAATGAATTGAAAGTATCACCAACCGCCATTAATGAGAACGAGACTTCGACGATAACAAGAGCACCTTCACCTTCCTCATTTTTATTAGAAGCATCACCTCTTACAGCTCCGGCTCCAGCTCCAGATAGTGTTTCAAGTACTTCGTTAACTTCACCAGTTCGTAAATTATCAACGGAAAAACAGGTTTCCCTGCCTTGCAGAACTCGAACCAGTGGAGGTGCTAGCGATCTACGGCGAAATCGTCAATCATCCAAATTCCAGAATCGCACGATGCTTTTTCTCATTGGAAGGCTTGCGATTTGCTTGATAAGTCCTGATCTACAGCAAATATTATTCAATAAAACATTTAACTATGTGTCTCATTGCTCTCAGGGAGTTAAATATATGGATCACTTCGGCTTTATTTGTCGAGAACCTTCTTTTTATCCAAGTGAAAGCTATGTAGGGTACATTTTCCGTTGTCAGACAGATAAACTGGTCAACGAGATTATGCATACTCTGAAACAAGCTTTCCACAACGCTCATCATGCATGTCAAGTCAATAAATATAAGTCCCATCATTATTTGTGAAACATGTCCAATGCAATGGTTCCATAGACTTTGCATGGATGTTGAAAATTTGTCAGCCAAAAGGCTCAAACAGTTATTCTGGAGCGCCTTGATTCTCTCCCAAATGCCGATAAAAATGAAGTCATGTCGATGTACGAAGGAAGCCAGGTATCATCTATTGATGAGCAGAATGGAATTATCATGGGCCTTCTTCGCAGGATGTGCGAACGTAAACAGCAAAAACATATTCATACTGGTAAAGATGAAAAACGTAATTCCATTTCAACTTTAGACAATTTGAAGCAAAAGGCACGCAAATCAATATCCAGTTCCCTTGAAACTATTTAAAGGTATGTTGAAATTGATTTAACCATTAAAACCCTTGTTGAAGAAAACCAGCCATTCTGGCAATCACTTGAATTTCACACCCGAAGTTGTAATCGTTCACTTAAATGTGTCATATTCAACTCAAGTTTGAATTTACAAGTTGATAATAATAAGCAAAGTTTCAGAAAACATAACCACCTTTCTGAATAACATTAACTGACTGTTGAACGTTGAACTGAATGGTACGAAGCACAAAAAAAACATAGTTCACTCCAAAGAAATAATAAGAACTGAACAATACACAATTCAAAATAATTTTGAGTTTGACAATAAATGAAACAAGAACATATCTGATGTAGAATAGAACCATGAAAAAGTTAGAGGCAAGCACAGAACATTACCAAGTTTCGATCTAACCTGGTAATTAAACTTAAATTCAGATAAGATAAAATAGCTTGATTAATTGTTTTATTATCTCTTAATGATTGTGATCAAGTTTTGTAAGCAAAAGCAAACTTGAACAAAAAGTGCACTATTATGTATAACAATAGATGGAGCCATTATACTAAAAGAGCGCCAATTTTCCAAATGGTGTAACCAGCTGATAATTACTTGAAATTATTTATAACCTGTTACTTTAATTGCAAGTTGATTCGAACCATTCATCAATTAAATTAATTGTTAAAATGTTATTTATTCCAATTGTTCAATCGGGCCTCTTGAAATACCTTGAGAAACTATTGAAAATTATAATCTCACGGAAAACAAGCCAACATCAACAGCGTCTCAGTTAATCAACTTCATCAATGATAATTTCCCTTATTTTTATAAACCTTTTTTACCTCAATTTTTCTACTTTTGTCAACTCAAGTTTTATTAGTTTTCAGGGTGTGGTATTGAAGGTAATTTTCTTATCTTCTCACCTTCATTTCCTTCTATCATCATATCTTTCACTTGCCTTCTCTAACAACATTTGTTGGACATGAAAACATGAACAAAAAATGTAGATTCAACATGAAACGACTGTGACATTGACTTATTGTCTCCCACAAACACCGAAATGTCATGTTAACGAAGCAAACATTTAAAAATGTAATTAAGCCTTACAGCTATATATACTGACAATCCAATTGACAATCGAGTGAATTATCATTTTTCCTTCAACCTTTTTCCCATTCAATAACCAAAACAAAATTGCCATTCAACTAACCTAACAAACCAATCGCTCCTTTCAACCCTCGTTTTTTATACGCAAAAAATTCAATCCCTCTCCATGATATGCAACAGTTTAAACAATTGTCAACAAGTGATTAGTTGAACTACCAAGAAAATGTAATTAACTCACCTTTTCATACGCAAAAAGTTAACCTTTTTTTTCACACACAAAATCTTGCTTCATAACATCAAAATGAGCCTTTTTCAAATGCAACAAAGTCAAACATTTTTCAATTTTAATCCATTTTTTACACTCTTTAATCAATATCAAATTTATCAATCATAACATCCAAATGTAAGAATCATATTTCATGAAAATGTAACAAAAAGGGGTAAAACTATTACCTTTAATGTTCTCATTGATATTCAAAGATGAATACATTAATTGATTAATTCTTGTTTGTAGTTGAGTTCACTTAATCATGTTGCTAACCCATAATCATGATGATTACCAAATTTGTTTTTTTTTATAACCAGTCTTGATGAACATTTAGATTTACCTTTCTTCCTCCTCCTCTTAATATCCTCTATATATTTCAAACTATCAGCTTCTTCCTTCTCATAAACACACATTTTTTATTTATCATCATCATTTAGATGCTTATTTAATCACACATCAATCACTGATGAAATTCATACTGTGTTAGCATGAAGAAGAGGAAAAAATAAGAAGCATCAAGAAAAAAGAAAGGTAAAAGAAGAGCAAACAAAAAGTCAAACTCAAACTGAAATGCGATCTCATGAATAGCCAATAACAAGACGATGATAACAACGATAGTTAACCATCAAAATGATATGAGGCAAAAAAAACGTTATGAGAGCTTCTTGAATTTTGGTTCAACCTCAGATTATTGCTGATCGTTCTGATATCGTTAAAAAAACTGAGTGAAAAAAAGAAGAGTAAAGGGAAGAGAAACGTAAAAATGTTCAGAAAGAAAAGGATGAAGAAGAAGAAGAAGATGAAAAATTTAAACATCTCACTTCGCTTGTACAGTAAATGAAATAAAAAATGCGATTCTGCTTAAGGCTTATCACGACGCTATAAAGCCTCTATTAATTTAATTTAATCCGTTGTGTGCCTCTCCTTTAATTTCAAAGAATTTAGTTAATAATACGATTGTCTAGATTGCTGTGAGAGTTGAAGATCAGGATAGGAAAATGATAATAATGATGACGATGAAGATAGCAAGGGGTGGAGGCTGTAAGTAGAAGAAGTAAAGAAGAGAAAAATCTGAGGTCGAATATCAAATATCAAGTTACATCTGTGAGTTTATCTTTTCTTATTTACGACTTGTTATGCTTTTCTCCTCTCATTGCCACTTGTTCCTCATCTTTATCCTTCCTCTCTCACTCGCCATCTTGCTCCATCTTCCCCTCACTCACATGTACACTCAATCACCACCTTGTTTTTTGAGAAACCCCTAAATCCCTTGAGTTACCCTCCCAACCACGCCCGGTAACAAACCTTAGATTCTTTTGAAAATGTCTTTACCCAAACATAAAACTCATCTTAATGCCCAATAATGTACATCTGTGAGAGACACAAAGTTGTGTGTGTTTTTTGCTAAAAATAATTTGGTCACTGTGCAGGTTAACTGGCAGATTGATTTATCTTTAATCAGAAAAGGCAAGAAAGGAAGGAATTCAAGTGAAGCAAAAAATTATATTAAAAATGCTTTACGCTTCAACTGGAAACCAACAGTTTATCCTTCAAACATTACCAATATTTACCAAGCACAACCTAAAATCTCAGCAATTGTTCATGACATTGCTTCGAGTTGTTTTGGTCTAATAGTTGATCGAGTCTCTGATTATCACTTTAAATGTTTAACGATACTTAGTGTTTCTTTGGTTTTCCCGTTTCTCTGTTCAAGTCCAAGACACAATTTTAACATCAAACCATTGATGCAAAGCTTTTCACTTGCAGTTGTGTTAATGATCGATATTTTTCAAATGTAATTCATTGAAAACTATATCGATACATTTGTAAACTATTAACTATCATTTTCAACTCTTATAAACATCAGATCAACATTAAAAGGGAAAAGCTTTTGAAAATAATCACCATTAGCTTTTCATCATAATTTAACCAATAGCAGCAAAAGACCTGAATTATCAACGAGAAAAACAAGTTTCATTCAAAACTTACTCAACCCTTCAACATTAGGATGGTTCAAAAGTCATAGCTAGTAATGATTGTAAATCAACAATGTTGACTTGAAAAATTTGTCGATACATCGTTAAATAGCAAAAACCATGGAAAAATCATTGAAAATGATTCCGAATGGACTTGAGCATTCACTGGTTAAGTGTAATAATGCAAATGAAAAATTGTTATAAACATTAATCAGATCTCACTGAGTTAAACTTTGAACTTTTTTGGTCCAATATCTTTTTTTATCGACACTGAAGATCAAAAGATCGAAATTGATTGCGAGTAAATGTGAATATTTGCACCAAATGATTTACTTTTTACACTCAAACAACTTTACTTTAAAGGTTAACCTGTTACCAATGAGTAACATTTGTAATTTGAGCTTGTTTTCCTATCAAGATCGTTATGAAAATGTATTAGTAAACTTGTAAAATGTCAACTTTCGTAGCAACTTTGTAATCAGTAAAATAGCGTAATATCATGAAGCAAAA